>JAXCGZ010022869.1:0-103288 GCA_037179515.1 Halocaridina rubra
AATATATATATATATATATATATATATATATATATATATATATATATATATATATATATATATATATATATATATATATATATATATATATATATATATATATATATATATATATAATATATATATATATATATATATATATATATATATATATATATATATAGATATATATATATCTATATATATATATATATATATATATATATATATATATATATATATATATATATATATATATATATATATATATATATATATATATAATATATATATATATATATATATATATATATATATATATATATATATATATATAAATATATATATAATATATATATATATTAATCATGGAACATTTTAACTGGATTTTACAGTCTAAAATATCTCCTCTATAATTAGTATCATGTAATTTTTCGCAAATTTGAATATTCAGAGTTTCGGAACTCATAATATTTGTTTGCACTGAGAAGTGTATTCCTAAGTTGTTTTCAGTTTTATTTGAATTTATTGATTTCAATGGCTGTAATTGCCTAATTGTAATTACCTAATTGTGTTTACGGGAAAGGGCTCAAAGCTCGTATCTTCCCGTCTCCTGATCGGTTCCATTTTATACTTAGTGATACTTATCATACCTGTCCTTAAAACTATGGATTGAGATAGCATTAACTACCTCCTCGCTTAGCGAATTCCAATTATCAACTACTCTTACACTGAAAAGGTATTTCCTTACGTCCTGCAAAGAAGTTTTCTTACGAAGCTTCAAACTATGACCTCTAGTTCTAGAGCCAGCCATATCAAAATATCGATCCCTATCCACTCTATCATAACCATGAAGGAATTTAAAGACTGTCACCATATCCCCCCTCAATCTTCTAGCTTCGAGTGATGGTAAGTCTAATTCCCTCAGCCTCTCATCATAACTGAGATTGCGTATTTCTGGCACCAGTTTCGTGGTATGTCTTTGAACTTTTTCAAGCTTAGCTATGTGCTTTTTCAAATGTGGATCCCAAAAGGGGACTGCATATTCGAGTTTTGGCCTCACATAGGTTACATAAATATTTCTGAACATTTCCTTGTCCATGTGCCTGAAGGCTACCCTTACATTTGATAAGAATGCATATGCTGCCCTTACTATGCCATTTATATGTATAGACGTTACTATGTTCCAATGTGCTGCTAGCTACCTCACATTACCTATTCATTTTTGTATTTACAGATATGAGATGAAGCTTATACTCTACATAAAGAGTCACCAGTACTTTGTTTAGTGGACACCCTGTTATGATATACTCTTAATATAGTCTTTCATTTTTTTTTTATTATTGTATACCTTCTAATTGTAATTATAATTTCTAATTCTCTTACCACTGTTTATTTTATATGCAGATGCTTGTAGTTGTATTTATGTAGAATAAAGCCTTAAATACTACTATGGATTAGTACAATTTATTCTACATAAATATTTGAATGCCGGCTTTGATTCAACTGGAGCATTATGGATAAATTCCTGCGACCTGAAAGATTTGATGCCAATCCAACTTCGAATATTGCTGCGAAGGAATTGAAGCATTGGCTAAAGACTTTCTCAGATTTCCTTGCTGTTAATGAAGGACTTTCTCCTAACAAGTCGAATGTGCTTACGAATTATGTTGATCCATCTGTGTTTGAATATATTTATGACTGTGACACATATGAAGCTGCTATTGCAACTTTACAGGATTTATATGTAAAGCCTAGAAATGAAGTTTATGCTAGATATTTATTATCCAACCGTCGACAGAAACAAGGGAAAACATTAGACGAATACTTACAGGCCCTAAAGAATCTAAGTGGTGATTGTAGCTACAAAGTTGTCAGTGCAGAACTCATAGAAGCAAATCCTCGGTATGCCCACATATGTTTCTCTAATGGCAGGGAAACTACTGTATCAACTCGACACCTGGCTCCAACAAATGAAGCTCAGAATATTATTCAGAAGATTAGCAACTCTCACAACCTGGCTCCAGCATATGATATTCAGAATGTTACTCACAGGACTAATAATTTTCAGTCTCTTGCTGCTGAAAGTGAAGATATTGTGAACAGAAAAATATACAACAGTAATGAAATGATTCAACGAAATGATGCCAGTCGACCTGATTTTTCAGGCATCCCAATGACTCGGGGAACTAAGCGTCCTTCACTCTCACCTGTAAATGAGATGCCAGTACCTTTGCATAGATCTGAGCGCCAACGTTGACCTCCAAATTGCTTAGCTTTGTAAATCACAGTATATGAATATTTTTATAGTATACTTTCTGGTATTATAATGTGCTTATTGCTAAAAGCTGTTGTACGCTTTGATATAGTGATTTTCTTGTCAGTAGGGGTGAATGTTATGATATTCTCTTAAAGTAGTCTTTAATTTTTGTATCATTATATACCTTCTAATTGTAGTTATTATTTCTAATTCTCTTACCATTGTTTAATTTATTTCCAGATGCTTGTAGTTGTCTTTATGGAGAATAAAGCCTTAAATACTACTATGGATTATTGCACACCCGACTGTCAAAACTGAGTAGTCTCCGTGGCAAAATGGTAGCGTGTGCGACTCAGAGGTGGCAGGTCGAGGGTTCGCGCCCCGTCATGGACTGAGGTTAGTAAGGGCATACACTCAGGGTAACGATTACATCTGCCAAAACAAGTCCTTCGTAAGAAGGCAACCATCGTAGCCCTTATTAGAAAAGGGAGTTCGTGACATAAAACCGAATCCAATCCGACTGTCAAAACTGAATGCCATTTCCCTATTACATGATATTCTTTAATATACATTTGCGGAAGTCAGCCAGCAGCCACACATGTTATGAAAAGGTTATCTCAAAATTCTCAGGGACAGGGTGACATAAGGAAATTCTTTCGCCTATAAACTATAGGCCAACAAAACACTTCTGAAAGGCTTGAGGACCCAGAATCCCACTGTAAAAGATCTCTGTAGTATCCTATTCTAGACAAGATCCTCGGTGAGTTTAGACTCAGATTTGATGAACCAAAGAGTATTCTACTTGGGGTATCTGCTTGCCATTCATCATGCCCAAATTTCCTAAATGAACATGATCTAAATTACCTTGCTGATCAGTATTCAGTTGACAGAGAGAGCCTTCATGCAGAACTTCTTATTGTTCAGAGAACATTACAGGATGTGAAATCTATTTCTGGTGTTTTAGATAGACCAAAGCCACTGAAGCATGGATTCACCGCACTCCGGACTTTGATGAATTTGGCCCTCACTTTCACTGTCAGTAAAGCCAAATGTGAACGATAATTTTCTGTCTTAAAACAGATCAAAATAAACCTCAGGACAACAATGGGACAAGAACGGTTGACCAGTCTAGGCATAATTTCTGTTGAAGAAGCTGTGGTGGATTCATTTGATCTTGATTTGGTAGTTGACAAATTTGCATCTTTCCCAATACCATCACAGTCAAGCTCAGGTGAATCCACCAAAAGACGTTTGCCTCCTACATAACATGGGGGCTGGTCATACTTATATTACGAACTGCAGTTTTAGTTTATTTCATTGAAAAAATACTGTGAAATTATTGAAAAAAAAATTGCATCATGACATTGCATAGGAGTATATCAGTGTTTATATAGTAAATTTCTATTTTATTTATCAAATATTTTATGATGTAATTGCTTTATGAACTGGAGTGGCTTCCTTTAAAATATTAGATGATTTTTTTTTTTTGTGAATGTCTGTTTTCCTGTCACACTAATGAATGATCCATCTTGGCAATTATATCTATGTACGTAGAATAAAGAGCTTCTTTGAAGACTCAAATTTAATATGGTGAATACGAAACCATTATGATACCACATAATACTAGCAATTGAAGAAAACTATTAACAGCAAAAAGCTTAAACAATGGCCTTTTAAACCTTATGTCATTAGGCCCATCAATATTAATTTGCCTTTCAAGTTTCTTACTAAGCCTGTGAGACCCTATTTAACTTTTTTCTTATCTATAGGGGCCTCAAAAATGACCCTAAAACTGCTCTATTTCCCCAGCTGCATAGGCTCGCTTTGCTCGCCCCCCTACCCTCATTTATGTAATCCAGGGTTATGGACCCCCAAAATCTGACCCCTGGTGATGCCACTGGCAGTCCCTTAGGCGCCATCAACTCTCCCTTCTTCGCCACTATCATATCCTGATTTCCCTCTTCCTTTCGAGTCAAAGAATCTTATCAAAAAAATTATGGAGACGACTAACCCCGGTTAGAACATTTTGAAGTTTTCTCTTATTTTTAGCAGATTTATTCCAGCTTCAAATGATTTCACCTACAGGCCCGTCCACCCTCCTGGGTGGAAATCTATAACCATCCAATGGTTCTTTTCTTCTTTGGGTTCGGTTTTACGCCAAAAGCTCCCTTTTCTACTAAGGGCTAGGACGGTTGCCTTCTTGCGAAGAACTTGTTTTGGTAGATGTAATCGTTACCCTGAGTGTATGCCCTTACTAACCTCAGTCCGTGACGGGGCGTGAACCATCAACCTGCCGCCTCAGAGTAGTGGACGCTACCATTTTGCCACGGAGACTACGGTTCTTTTCTTCTTTCTTCTTGATATTTGGGCACTTAAGTTGTAGTGGTCTTTCCAAGGTTTCCTAACCTTTTCTTTTTCCTCGAAAAGTGTTATATTGATTATGTCCATAAAACTCTCTTTAGTTGTTTTTTTTTTTTTTTGCTTTTTTTTTTTTCAAATAAGTTGTTGTGTAGTAATTGCCTTTATCTAGTTATATGGAAGTGAAAATAGGCTATCAACTGTTAAATTTTGTTTGTTTGTTTACTTTCTTTATCAGTTAACTCGAAACATTAGTTTGAACATTAGTGTCACTTTCAGACTGTTTACCTGTGCTGCTGACCAAGAATCTAGTGCTTGAAACATGCAGAGAATTCTCTAGACTATCTCTTGTTGCTTTATTTCTTAGATAATCGACTAGCACCAGTTTGCCGGAGGACATTGCAAGTCTCTATATGAGTTAGTAAACTGTTTCTTTGGTTGTATAATTTGAAAGTCTTGCAAGACTTGAGCTCTTTTTGAATGATTACTGTTTTAAATACTCAAACTGTTCTTACCTATTTATTGCTTATCTATTCACAATTATGGGAGGTTAAGAGACTTATCTTGTAGGTCTCCCATCTCTTGACTATTTCTCAAGTATTGACAATAAATTGATATCATAATGCAAAGTTCACTCAAATACTTTTATTCACAAACACTTTTTTTTTCTTTCAATAAATCACCTTCTATATTCCTTTTCCATATACAAATCACATTTACTAATCCTTGATCGTAACTCTTAAATATAATTAAAGTAATATCACATTCATTTTAACATTTTGTAATCGTTTTCCATCTATTTTCAATACACTTAATTTTAATTCATTATAGTGACATTATCATGTATATTACAAAGCCTTCATTTATAATTAATTCAACAGTTTACAACCTCTACTCCAGGTATCTATCTAGTCTTATTTTGAATTCTCTGATAGTTCTAAGGAACTTCAATTAACTTATCTGTATTTGAGTCCAGTTTACTCAGGTATTGTGTTCTTCTCTTTTAGATTTCACCAACTCGCTGAATAAACAAGAAAACACGGATGTGGTTTTCTTTGACCTGGTACTGTGTAGTCCAATCATTGTCCGAATTAGTCAGGTGATCAGCCGACAATAACCATTGAAGACACCAAGCATAAGAAGTATGACAGACTTAAGAAACAGCTCAAGAAAAACCGCTCTTACCTCAATGACCAACTGACGCAAGTACTCAATGGAATAAAGCAGCTAGACTAAAGCGGGTCCACTGATGCTGAAGAAGTAAACTGCAAGCTTAAGATGACAATGGGCCTGATCAGAAGTTTTCAAGATATCTTGGGTCAGTTGGAAGCATATCTCATCAAGAACTAATTAGGCTGCTCAGACAATGGTGAAATGACTGAGCAAGCAAAGGCTATTGAAGTGCAGGTGGACGAGCTTGAGTTGAAGGCCGCCCATGTGTCTTTACGTCATTTAAAGCTGTTAGCTCAGTGCTAAGCTGCTGCAACATAGTTCCTCAGCTCCTACCAAGGATGAGGAATACTGAAACTCATTCCAAGCTCACAAAGACAGGTTAATGATTCAAGACCCACTATTAAGATGACTTGGCTTTCAGCACCAAATTGGGACAGGGCTCTCAGAAATTTTCTGTAATGGAATGATAGTATTGTACACAGTGTATGCTTATTCTAAGTTAATTTCGACCTTACATGTTTGTGGAGAAGCATTATTCCTATTCTAATCTAATTCTAGTGAGTAGAAGAGTTCTCTTCTTCCCTTGCCAACTCTCAGAGATGTGCGACGACACCTGCAAATATCTCTAGGGTAGTTCTTGCAAATTTTCTATTTTTTTCTGATCCTCCCCTTTCTATAATAACCCTAACCCTATTTCTAATGCTGCTAAGTAATATAAATCATAGTGATAGTGTGATAATATAATATAATGATGCTACAGAGTCTTTCGCTCCAAGTCACCAGAGGTGTTTACAAATGTCTTATTAGTGATTTTATTGTCTTTTAACTGTCTTATTTATTCTCACTCCTTGCATTTTGCACACTACGATTATTTTCAATTTATATTTCAGCTTATAGCTAATTTTAAATATATCTTATTTAATATTTTTGTATGCGTAGAAAGCATGATTCCAATATAAAAATCTCCCTCCTATTTCTTTGTTCTCTGCTTTTCTCTCGTGTAGTAATGACGTATCTTGTAAATAAATTTTTTTAAATAATTTTCTTATGATAAAATAGCTTTTGCTGATAGATTTTTATTATATTATAAAACTCGCTCTTGCTGATAATTTGTTAAAAGTTTTAACCTGTTGATATGTCATTAGCATGTCTAGATATATTTCAGTAGCTTCT
This sequence comes from Halocaridina rubra, assembly GCA_037179515.1. NCBI lineage: Eukaryota > Metazoa > Arthropoda > Malacostraca > Decapoda > Atyidae > Halocaridina > Halocaridina rubra. The sequence goes on from JAXCGZ010022869.1 coordinate 6,944, forward strand.
TTATTATTTGAATAGCTAAAATTCCGCCTCCTTCAACACATATAATGTTCTACAGATTGTTCACCAGTAACCTATTTTGCCCATAAAAATTCTCATTTTGTTTCATTTGCTTCCACTTGCTGCACATAAAATACTGTCTCTCCCTTGCATCTCTGTCATAATTGCCTGCCAAGGACCACCATTACAGTAGCCCTTGATTATTATATGAACGAGTTACTTCTCTGGACATATATCCTACAGGGGGCAGCATGATGACGTCACCATAAAGGTCACTGAATCGTCCTCAATTGGTGGCCAAACATCCCAGAGGCAAGATCTCGCCTCAGCAGTCAAGCTTACTTCAAACCTTATTTATGTGGCGTCTGTTAACGAAGGTTCATCAACATCGTGACAAGAGATCCAAGTAGGAGGAATGACAGAGCCAAACGACAGGACGCCATGTTTATTTTCTTCTCTATCTCACATTAAGCCATGTTATAACACAAGATAAACTCCGATGTATTCAGCAGCTTCAAATATCCATACGGCTTTCTCAAGAGAGAGAGAGAGAGAGAGAGAGAGAGAGAGAGAGAGAGAAGTATACAACTACCTCTTATCGAGACTCACTGACGACTGGAAGAGGAAGACTTCTCATGACGTTATGTTTACTTTTCAAGGATGACTGATACACAGACTGATAGAAAGACTTCTCTCTCTTTACATAAATAACGCGAGTCAAATTAAAGTCTAAAGTTACGGTATTTCAAAATATACCTCTGCTATTATTAACTCTTAAACAACTCTTGCTAAACTCAAAACATATGTATGAAATAATTAAAAGGCTCACTAAATCATTGGGAGAGCAAATACAAATTAAAATAAATAAACCAATCAGAATGTATACATTCTTTAATCATAGAAAACAATTACAATTATATAACTAATTACTAAACAATACATTATAAGGGCTAGTTATGTAAATACAAAATGTCTATTTCCTTCCTAACACACTCCCCATCATAGGAGTACAGACTCCTATTAATCAAGTACAGTAACCTATACAAACATACAGAACTGTACCGGTATGAAATTTCACCTCACTTAGCCCTCCAACAGATATATTCAATATTCCTCAAATGAAACATTCTTTGCTGAAATAAAATCTGAGTTCATTGAAAAATATGCACTCAATTAAATCTATACAATTATAGATATTTAAAGAGTTTACTAGACTGAAAAAAAAATAACATATATAAGCAAACATAAACCTCAATACACCAAGTAACACTACCTTCTCCAGGATATCATTGATCTCATAAAATCAAGGAATGCACTTTTTTATTTCAAATAATACAAGTATATCTCCACCTGGACATTCAAACAATATAGCCAATAGCCATTTCTTCCTCATTAGATATACATATCCATGTACATCAACCTAATAATCATAATCCATTCTAAATAGACATTCATCACAGCAAAACCACAATAAATTTTATTTCTCATTACATACAGATACATGCAAGCAATGTGCACAAACCATTAATAAACACTTTAACACAAATATGTCAAAACAGCAAAACTAAAAAACTTTCCTTTCTCATCACTTACATACGTCTAAGTAATATACGTCTAATCTTACCACAAATCTTTTCACAGATTTATTCAAATCAGCAACACAATATAAGATATTCTATTCCCAATCACATAGATACTTCTACCAAAAGTCATCAACTCTTATTTTAAGTTCTGAACAGAAACATGCAAAACAACGTAACAAAGCAGTATTTTTCTCTCTAATGGCAAACGCAAACACAAAGTCCATCATCTATTACTGTTTGACACCCATTTAGTGAGAGGCATACCTGCCTGAGCCAAAACCTCACATGTCTCATTAAACTTATGGGTAGCTTCATCCACACTATCAGCCCCACTCACCCAATTATCCACATACATATCTTCCTATAATTCTTGAAATACTTCTGTGCAAGGATACTTGTCTAAATGGTACTTAATTGTGGCATTGAGCAGAAAGGGACTGGAAGTGTTTCCAAAGGGAACCCTCAGAAATCTCATGTGCTTGACCCCATTCTCATCCCTCAACAAAAAACGGTGTACATCTCTGTTTGGTGGATCAACACTTAGTTGCAAGAATGCTTTTTTATATCAGCAGTGAGAGCAATGGGCTATCTCCTAAGTCTAAGCATGACTTCTACTAAATCTGGGTTGAGGGAAGGTCCTGTGAGAAGACTGTCATTGAGTGAAATTCCATTGTAACCCTTAGCTGATGCACCAAATACTGGTCTAACTTTAGTACTTTTACTGCTGGCCTTAACTACAGGATGATGAGGCAAGTAGAATGTGGATTATTACTCTTAATGTCATTCAAAGGGATTTCCTCAATAATACCGCCTTTCTCATACTCTTTAAAGACATTATAGTACTCAGCCTTTAACCTTTCATCCTTGTCCAGTCTCACATGTAACTTATCTAGTCTTTTCATTGCAAGTTTCTCGTTATTCAAAAGAGCATCTTTCATCGACTGGTTTTTCACGGTAGGGACACTTCATATTTACCCTTGAAATAGGAAACATTCTGGGCAAATTCCTGCATGACAATATTTGACTCAAACTTAGGGTCCATTTCAATGGACTGGATACCTATGGATTCTAAGTCCCAAAATTTACTTACATCATAGTCTGAAACCTTTAAAATGCATAACATTTGAGGTGAAGTTACTTTTACATTAGGACAAGGATGTGAAGAGTGCCAAACACCAGATAGCACCCACCTGAACACAGACTTCTGAGCTACTACATTCTCCACCTGTACAGACTCACTTGAGATTATGAGACTCCAATAAGCATCTTGACCCACTAATATATCTACTTCTATACTTGAATCATCTTGGTAATTATCTGCAAGAGGTAAGGGGAGTTTAGACATTATTCTTCTAGGTACAGCAGTCCTAAACATGGGTTGACTTATGACTGGTACCTCAACAGCTGTCAGAGTAAGGGGTGCATCATTGCAATCAAGAATTCTCAACTCAAATATATTACTTTGTTTAACATGGGTAGAATTACCACCATCAAATGTAGAGTAAGAAATGGGTTGGCTAGATTTCCAAGTGGGTTTACACTTCTCAACTAAATTACTGGCTCCATAGGTCCTATCTGACCATCCATCAAACATTAATTTAGCTTTCTGAACCACTCCATTTGATCCAACAACTCTCACAGTAGCTGTCTGTAACACAGTACATGTCTCACCACTACCGGTACGGCTAAACAAGGAAGCTCCAGCAAATTTGACAGCTAAACCTTTACTTTCATCTCTAAACCTTGTGTCTGTATCTGTAAATTGTTCCTGGGGAGCTGTTATAGGTGCTGGTTCAACCTTAGTATTATCCACTTTAACACCACAAATGAGAATATGATGGTTACCCTTACATTTTTTACATTTTGCATGACAACCTTTGGCAATGTGTCCTTTATCTAAACATCTGAAACACAACATAGCTGTCTTAATTTTCTCCATACGCTCCTTACTTTCACAAAAATAAAGCTAGGGTTGTAGACCTGATAAGAAAGTTTGGAGTAGTTTTTGGTCCTGAGGATATTGTAAACATACACCAACTAGGTAAATATTCGAGGGAAGGAAAGCCGAGACCAACAATAGTAACCTTTGAGAGAGGGGAAACATGTAGCGAAATATTGTTGAGAAAAAAAGTCTAAAAAGACTTTCAAGAATTCAAAGAAATGTTCATTAGACGATACAGAACACAGGGAGAGATGGGAAATCAAAAACTTGTTGGAAGAGGCAAGAAGGTTAAATGAGGAAAGAAATGAAGAAGAGAAGAAAAATTTTCATTTCAGAGTTCTTCCAGACAAAGGGGAGATAAAGAAGATAATGACAGAAGATCAGGGGATGGGGCCTCATTAAGACTGTTATACACAAATGCTGATGGATTAGCTGGTAAGGCAGTAGAATGAAAAGATAGGATTCACAACAGTAAGGCAGATATAGTAGCAATTACAGAGACTAAGTTGAGTGAGGACATAAACAGTGTCACAGTTTTTCCTAAGGGCTTCAGACTACTAAGGGTTGAAAGATCTGAGAGGACTGGTGGAGGGATAGCACTGCTCATAAGTGAAAGGATTCAAATTGAAGAAATAAACTTGGCTATAGAAAGTGAGTTCAAGGAATTTCTTGTTGCTCGCATAAATACTGTGTCGGAGAGCATTATAATAACTGTTGTATATAACCTACCAAGGAACCAGAATAGGCTTGAAGTTTATGAAGAAAGTCATATAGGTACTATTGAAGTCATAAACTCATTTGTTAACATGGCACAGGAGAAAAAAATCGTAGGATTTTGATTATGGGAGATTTTAATCATAAAGAGATAGATTGGATAAATCTTGACCCACACAGTGGTGAGGATTCATTCGGGGCAAGATTCATAGATTGCGTACGAGGGATCACTACTTGATCTAGTATTCACAGACAATGTGTTGGATATTGATAAAATTGAGTATGAACCACCAATTGGAAAGAAGGACCACTGTGTGTTGTTGATGGAGTATATCATTGAAGATATTCTGCCTGAGAGTAGAGGCACTAAGGACATGAGGAGGAACTATCCAAAAGGGAATTACATCAAAATGAATGAGCTTTTTGCAGTTATTGACTGGAGAACCTTATTTTACAACAAATTTGTACAAGAAATGTATGACATCTTTTGTGAGAAATATGGGAAGATAGTAGATTGCTGCATACCTGTCACCAAAGTAGGTGTATGTGACAGAGTGTTTTGCTCAAAGTCACCAGAGGCTGTTAGATGCCTTATTAATTAATTTAGTAACTTAACTGTTATTTTCTAACTAAAAAAATTAATTCCCACTTCTTGAATTTTGCAGATTATGATTATTTGCAATTTATATTTAGCTTATAGCTAATTTTAAATATACCTTATTTACTCTTCTTGTACGTGTAGAAGTATAGTCCCGATATAAAGGCTGCTCCTATTTTCCGTCTGCTGCGAGCCAAGAACATTCTGGAGATTGTTTACCAGTAACCTAACTTTTCATTATTATTCTCATTTTATTTTATTTGCTTCCACTTGTTGCACCTAAAAATACTGTCTCTCCCTTGCATCTCTGCTATAATTGCCTGCCAGGGACCACCACTAAAATAGTCCTTAAATGATATCAGAGCCAGTTACTGCTCTAGAAAGGTATCCTACAGATGAACTCACCAGGAGGGACAATGAGATGCTCTCTTTTTGGCACCTGAGCAGTCTAAGTTTATTTCAAACCTTATTTACGTGGCATCTTCACAGGAATTCATCTAGCACAACAAGGTGAGGGATAGTGTATGGTAAAGCTCGTGGGTCAAGCAAATTGTTTTTTTTTTCGAGAATTAGTTACATTCGTTACTGGCTAAAGCTTACGAATTTTATTCTCAGATTCCATTCCCATACAAACGAAATTTTGTAGATTACCAAACTGGAATCTCACATGCCAAAGTTAATTCCTTAACCTGTAAATTACAGCTGATATACATTGCTAAGAAGTTTCTTTTCACTGAATGTGATAAACGATAATCTCATCCTCTGAAGACTGGTTATGAGCCCGTAAAAATCTATCTCTTTTCCTAATAAATTCTAATTTCATTTCACCTCTTTCTATCATCGTAAATAAAGTGTTTTGCGTCAAAAACTCGTCAATAAAGCTATTTGCTATACAAACTGCAAATAATTAATCATTTAGCTAAAGTGTTTTATGCTATAAACTGTAAATAATTATAAGGTAATTTTACCCTGTTGGCTTTGCAAATATTTCCTGTTAACCACAATTTAATGAATGCATATTGTATTTATCTTACTAATTCTTCATATTTTGGGGATAAAGTGTTTTGAGTTATAAGTTGCAAATACCTCAAAAGGTGGTTTTGCACCCTTTTTTTTCATTGCAAAGTTCTTGATAACCAAAAGTGAATAAATACTGTATTTATCTCGTAGATTCTTCCTTTTCGTTAAATAGAGTATTTTACCATATTAATTGTAAATCAGTAATAAGCATTGCAACTTTTGTGGTTTCCCACAATTTAAGGAATACATACAGTACTGTATTTGTCTTGCTTATTCTTCATTTATTGTGAATAAATTGTTTTCCTTTAAAAACCAGTAAGGAATTAATGGTTTTGTATGCTATTGTGGTAGCATAAACATTTCTGGTTAGCTGTGAATAACCAATATATTTTCATCCAGTGGAATGACATTGGAAACTCATTATATGTGTGCTCATGCTTTCGGTTTCCCATTATAAACAGTGTGTCATTTCTGTTTCTGAAATTGCAGTGTCCTGTATTCTACTCTGCCTGTGTGACAGAGGTAATCGTCGAGGTGAGGCCAAAGTCTTGGCATACGTCCGTGGTGCCGGGAAACGAAATCGTGCTCACCACCTCCGGGATTCGAGGCAGCATTTCATAAAATTTAATTTGAGAAATTTAATTAAATTCTTTTAATGTCATTGCATTTCCAAAATTAAAAGAAAGTTGAATTCTGAGTTTCATTTAACCGACTAATGGTAATAGAGATGGGGTGTTCAAGTACAAATATCTGTCCTGTCTGTTTGTGAGCTCTTAACCGAGCTCAGTACTTTGAGTCCCCTTAGTAAAGAAGAATCTTAACAACACTCTACCATCCTAACCTCCAACAGTGTAATTCATGCCAGGGAGAAATGGTTCGATAATGGGTGTAAAAGAGCTAAGGAGTGGAGAGACAAATGCTGGAAAAGGTATAGGAGGAGAAAAAACATAAATGCCTGGCAAACCTACAAAAGAGCAAGAAATAACTACCTAAGTAAAAGGAGAAAGGAGAGAGGCAGAGAGAGACTATGAGTGGGACATCACCAGGAATACTAAAGAAAATCCCAAGCTTTTCCACAGCTTTATCAGAGGAAAACTGAAGGTAAAAGAACAGGTTTTAAGGCTAAAGAGAGCGGATGGAAGCATCACTGAGACAGATGAAGAGATCTGCAAAGAATTGAACAAGGAGTTTCAGTCAATATTTACATTAGAAAATACTCCACCCCCTCAGATTGCAGAGATAGAAGCTCAAGGGCCGGTATTAGAGAACATCAACCTTCCAGCCACAGAGGTATGCAAAGCGCTGATGGGTTTAGATGTTCATAAAGCTACAGGTCCTGATGACATATCCCCTCATGTGCTTAAAAAATGCGCAAACTCAATATCAGTGGCACTAAGTATCATATTTAAAAAGTCACTGGAGTCAGGGGAGATTCCAAGATGCTGGAAACAAGCAAATGTGATACCTATCTTCAAAAAGGGAAGGAGGGATACGGTTCTGAACTATAGACCAGTTTCCTTCACCAGCATAGTTTGCAAAGTTATGGAGAAACTACTAAGGAAACATATATCTCTTCACTTGGAATCCTTCAACTTTTTGTCAGTGAGGCAACATGGCTTCAGAGAAGGTAGATCAACAGTAACAAACTTATTAGAATTTTATGATGAGGTATGCCGAATCTTACAGGAGAGAGAGGGCTGGGCAGATTGCATATTCCTAGACTTCCAGAAAGCGTTTGACACTGTTCCACATGGGAGACTTATTAGGAAGCTGCAAGCAATTGTTAGAATAGGTGGAAATGTTTTGGAATGGATAAAAACTTACTTAGAAGGAAGGGAACAGAGGGTTAGAGTAAGACACTCAGTGTCTGAATGGAGAAGAGTTAGTAGTGGAGTTCCACAGGGTTCAGTTTTAGGGCCACTTTTGTTCCTTGTATATGTAAATGACCTACCAGAGTCTGTAAATTCATTCATGAATATGTTTGCAGATGATGCAAAGATTGTGAAGAAAGTAAAAAACGAGAACAATGGTAGAGAACTTCAAGAGAATCTAAATAATCTGCATGAGTGGTCAGAAAAGTGGCTAATGAAATTCAATACTTCAAAATGTAAGGCAATGAGAATGGGTACAGGTGCAAGAAGGCCCAAGCTTGACTATTCGGTGGCTGGAGTACAACTTCAAGAGACAGAAAATGAGAGAGATCTAGGATTAAACATACTGACAGATTGGTCTCCAGAAATACATATAAATGGCATAGTAAGGGCAGCATATGCATTCTTATCAAATGTAAGGGTAGCCTTTAGGCTCATGGACAAGGAAATGTTCAGAAATATTTATGTAACCTATGTGAGGCCAAAACTCGAATATGCAGCCCCCTTTTGGAATCCACACTTGAAAAAGCACATAGCTAAGCTTGAAAAAGTTGAAAGACATGCCACGAAACTGGTGCCAGAAATACGCAATCTCAGTTATGATGAGAGGCTGAGGGAATTAGACTTACCAACACTCGAAGGTAGAAGATTAAGGGGGGATATGGTGACAGTCTTTATATTCCTTCATGGTTATGATAGAGTGGATAGGGATCGATATTTTGATATGGCTGGCTCTAGAACTAGAGGTCATTGTTTGAAGCTTTGTAAGAAAACTTCTCTGCAGGATGTAAGGAAATACATTTTCAGTGTAAGAGTAGTTGATAATTGGAATTCGCTAAGCGAGGAGGTAGTTGATGCTATCTCAATCCATAGCTTTAAGGACAGGTATGATAAGTATCACTAAGTATAGAATGGAACCGATGAGGAGACGGGAAGATACGAGCTTTGGGCTCTTTCCCGTATACACAATTAGGTAAGTACAATTAGGTAGGCACTTCTGGGTCTCAAGACATCTCTCAGAAGGATGCTTCTTGTTACAAAACCCACACTGTACTGTTACTCTTTCACCTTCTGAAGATGTGTGTAGGGAAGCAGCAAATGCCACCCTCTCTCTTACTCCTCGTGTCTGCCAGGTTGATCTCTCCTCCGCTGAACTCTGGTTCTCCTTCCCCCCAGCTGTGATGTCCTTGAACACCTCAGATCTCTCCAACCTCTCGATATCTTGTTTGAGGAAAGTCAGCAGCATTCAAGATCGCTTTCGTGTCCAGCTCCCTGCCGGGCCCACTCAAGACGAATTTCATTAGGTAGACGGGAAAGCATGATGGGAGTTAGGAAGATTTCACACTGCTTGCCTGAGACACCTAATGCTTTTAAACTTCTTGTGTGTTTCAGTAGCTCATCTCGCAAACTCCAAAGTTGTGCTGTATATTTAGGACCTCTAGCCTTCACAGGAACATAACCAGTTAACATGGCTTTTACATGAGCAAATATGATTCTCTCTGGCCTGCCCTATCTCTCCTTCAGCAGGTCACAAGCAATTACATAGTTTGCACTTGTCAGTGAGAGCCCTTGAATAACTGATTTGGCCTAACCCTCCAATAACGACAACAAATAAGTAAATTTACTCACGTCAGGTAAATCTGTCATCAATGTGCGATTTAAGCTGGTCCCAGAAGGCTTGCCTCTCGGTGATGTCCCCCTTGAACTTGGACAACTCTAACTTGGGGAGCTTAACTTCAGGGGACTTGTGACTTGAACTAACACAATGAGCATCGGATGCATCTCCTTGATTGTTCTCGACTAAACTTTCTAATGTCTCGTTAGCCTTGTACCAAACTTGAAGGGAAGTACGCCTGAATGTGTCAGCCTCGTCAATACAATCCTCCAGCTCCTTCTCCGGGATAAGCACTTCCAGTTCAGCCTGTTTCTCATCTAAGGTGATTAGTCTACTATTAAAGACGTCTATGGAGCTCTTGAGCTGAAACTCACTGATGCTGGTCGTCTCTAGCAGGTCCCTCAATGCCTTGGCCTGCCGAGTAACCCAACATCTGGCCGACGTCCTCTTCCGCTTCACCAACTGAAGTGGGTCCATTGACCGAGCCATTCTCCTCGAAATTCTTACTGATTTCCGCCACAATAACTCACAAGGAAGTCTTGACAGCTTCTACTTCCCGGGTCTGGGCACCAAAATGTTAACGAAGGCTCATCAACATCGTGACAGGAGATCCAAGTAGGAGGAATGACAGAGCCAAACGACAGGACACCATGTTTATTTTCTTCTCTATCTCACATTAAGCCATGTTATAACACAAGATAAACTCCGATGTATTCAGCAGCTTCAAATATCCATACTGCTTTCTCAAGAGAGAGAGAGGAGAGAGAGAGAGAGAGAGAGAGAGAGAGAGAGAGAGAGAGAAGTATACAACTTCCTCTTATCGAGACTCGCTGACGACTGGAAGAGGAAGACTTCTCATGACGTTATGTTTACTTTTCAAGGATAACTGATACACAGACTGATAGAACGACTTCTCTCTCTTTACATAAACAACGCGAGTCAAATTAAAGTCTAAAGTTACGGTATTTCAAAATATACCTCTGCTATTATTAACTCTCAAAAAACTCTTGCTAAACTCAAAACATATATATGAAATAATTAAAAGGCTCACTAAATCATTGGGAGAGCAAATACAAATTAATATAAATAAACCAATCAGAGTGTATACATTCCTTAATCATAGAAAACAATTACAAATATATAACTGCTTATTACTAAACATGTAAATACAAAATGTCTGTTTCCTTCCTAACAGCGTCTTCACAGGAATTCATCTAACACAAACAAGGTGAGAGATAGTGTATGGTAAAGCTCGTTGGTCAAGCAATTTGAGAATTCGAGAAACTGGTTAAATTCGTTACTGGTCAAATCCTTTACTGTTCAAATCCTATGAAAATTTTCCCAGATTTAATTCCCACACTAAACGAACTTTTGTAGATTACATAACTGGAATCTCATTTGCAAAACTTAATTCTTTGACCTGGAAATTACCACCGATATATACTGATAAGAAATTTCTTTCATTGAGTGTGCCAAACAAAAATCTCATCCTCAGAAGATTGCTTTTTACCATGCAAAAATCTATCCCTTTTTCCTAGCGAATTCTAATTTCATTTCACCCCTTTCTATCATTGTAAATAAAGTGCTTTTTGTCAAAACTCGTAAATAAATTGATTTACTATGTAAATTGCACATAATTAATATTTTAACTAAAGTGTTTTATGGTATAGACTGCAAATAATTAATAAGTAAGTTTACCCTGTTGGGTTTGCAAATGTTTCTTGTTAACCATAATTTAATCAAAATATATTTATTTATCTTGCTGATTCTTCATATACTGGGGATAAAATGTTTAGTTATAAGTTGCAAATACTTCAAAAGGTGGTTTTGCCCTATTTGCATTGCAAATATTTCTTGCTAGCCAAAATTGAATGAATACTGAATTTATCTCGTAGATTCTCCCTTTCTCGTAAATAAAGTGCTTTACCATATAAATTGCAAATAATTAATAAGTGATTTTGCCCAATTGGCATTGCAAACTTTTGTGGTTGCCCACATTTTAAGGAATACATACTGTACTGTATTTGTCTCGCTTATTCTTCAATTATTGTGAATAAATTATTTTACTATAATGCCGGCAAATAATTAATGGTTTTGTATGCTCTTACGTTAGCGTAAACATTTCTGGTTAGCTATGACTAACCAATATATTTTCATCAAGTAGAATTATATTGGACTCATTATTTGTGTGCTTGTGCCTTCAGTTATCCCATTATTAAAGGTGCGTCTTTTCTGCTTCTGCAATTGCAGTGTCCTCTATTCTACTCTGCCCGTGTGACAGAGGTGATCGTCGCGTTGAGGCCAAAGTCTTGGCATCCGTCTGTGGTGCCAGGAATCGAAATCATGTTCACCACCTCCGGCATTCAAGGCAGCATTCAATAAATTAAAATTTTAAATTTGTTCCAGCTCTCCAAAAATTAATTAATTCTTTTTAATGTGTCATTGCATGTCCAAAATTAAAGGAAAGTTGAATTTTTAGTTTTATTTAATCGAGTAGTGGTAGCCTGGATGGGGTGTTCAAGTACAGTAATGTCTGTTCTGTCTGTTTGTAAGCTCTTAACCTAGTTCAGTACTCTGAGCCCCCTTAGTAAAACAGAAACTTAACAACCTTCCCACAACAAAAAATTGGCACCCGAACAGGGACCCAAACAGACAGACTGCTTTTGATATATTTATTTTTTAATTTGGTTTTAACATTGAACATGAAACCCGATATCATTGGCTCAGATTATTGAAATGAATGAATCTTAGGCTACGCACAAAAATTTTTATCACTAGAGACGTTGTGTATCAGAATTTTTTTTCAAATTTTCAAAATTAATTACGGTAACTAATATTTTCCTTGTTTACTATGTGGTAAACAAAATTTCGGGAAATCTGCATGAGATTTTGTGGTAAAAGAATTAAGAAATTTTGCATGACGAGAACACATGTTAGTTAAAATCTCATTTATTTGCGTGATAAGATTGAGTTCTAAAGCCTTAGTGTTTTATATATCAGTTAAAGGGTGATATTTGTTAAGAATTGTTTATATTTCTTTGGGATTTAGGAATTGGGAGTAAGCATATTAAGTATTTTGCTTATAATTGAGTTTTATATTTAAGCATTGACTGCTCATAGATTGGGAAGAAAAACTTTGGTGTCGTTTGGTGAGCCTAGGCTTAGCACTTTATGTGTCTGAGTTGTCACTCAAAAATAAATTTTCTCATTATTAGCAGATGTATGTGCAATTTGGCTGCCTTGTAAGCTGTTAGCTTATCTCTGGTGAATTTTGCATAGGATCTGTGCCCTTTTGGCAACACTCCAGAATTTTACTTACAACATTTTCCTTGGTGGTACTGCCATATACGCGCTCATACGCAGGCATAACCACTATTCTTTACTTACCTAATTGTACTCACCTAATTGTGTTGACGGGAAAGAGCCCAAAGCTCGTATCTTCCCGTCTCCTCATCGGTTCCATTTTATACTTAGTGATACTTATCATACCTGTCCTTAAAACTATGGATTGAGATAGCATTAACTACCTCCTCGCTTAGCCAATTCCAGTTATCAACTACTCTTACACTGAAAAAGTATTTCCTTACATCCTGCAGAGAAGTTTTCTTATGAAGCTTCAAACTATGACCTCTAGTTCTAGAGCCAGCCATATCAAAATATCGATCCCTATCCACTCTATCATAACCATGAAGGAATTTAAAGACTGTCACCATATCCCCCCTCAATCTTCTAGCTTCGAGTGATGGTAAGTCTAATTCCCTCAGCCTCTCATCATAACTGAGATTGCGTATTGCTGGCACCAGTTTCGTGGCATGTCTTTCAACTTTTTCAAGCTTAGCTATGTGCTTTTTCAAGTGTGGATTCCAAAAGGGGGCTGCATATTCGAGTTTTGGCCTCACATAGGTTACATAAATATTTCTGAACATTTCCTTGTCCATGTGCCTGAAGGCTACCCTTACATTTGATAAGAATGCATATGCTGCCCTTACTATGCCATTTATATGTAATTCTGGAGACAAATCTGCCAGCATGTTTAATCCTAGATCTCTCTCATTTTCTGTCTCTTGAAGTTGTACTCCAGCCACCGAGTAGTCAAGCTTGGGCCTTCTTGCACCTGTACCCATTCTCATTACCTTACATTTTGAAGTATTGAATTTCATTAGCCACTTTTCTGACCACACAAGCAGATTATTTAGATCCTCTTGAAGTTCTCTACCATTGTTCTAGTTTTTTACTTTCTTCACAATCTTTGCATCATCTGCAAACATATTCATGAATGAATTTACAGACTCTGGTAGGCCATTTACATATACAAGGAACAAAAGTGGCCCTAAAACTGAACCCTGTGGAACTCCACTACTAACTCTTCTCCATTCAGACACTGAGTGTCTTACTCTAACCCTCTGTTCCCTTCCTTCTAAGTAAGTTTTTATCCATTCCAAAACATTTCCACCTATTCTAACCATTGCTTGCAGCTTCCTAATAAGTCTCCCATGTGGAACAGTGTCAAACGCTTTCTGGAAGTCTAGGAATATGCAATCTGCCCAGCCCTCTCTTTCCTGTAAGATTCGGCTTACCTCATCATAAAATTCTAATAAGTTTGTTACTGTTGATCTACCTTCTCTGAAGCCATGTTGCCTCACTGACAAAAAGTTGAAGGATTCCAAGTGAAGAGATATATGTTTCCTTAGTAGTTTCTCCATAACTTTGCAAACTATGCTGGTGAAGGAAACTGGTCTATAGTTCAGAGCCGTATCCCTTCTTCCCTTTTTGAAGCTTGGTATCACATTTGCTTGTTTCCAGCATCTTGGAATCTCCCCTGACTCCAGTGACTTTTTAAATATGATACTTAGTGCCACTGATATTGAGTTTGCGCATTTTTTAAGCACATGAGGGGATATGTCATCAGGACCTGTAGCTTTATGAACATCTAAATCCATCAGCGCTTTGTTATACCTCTGTGGCTGTAAGGTTGATGTTCTCTAATACCGGCCCTTGAGCTTCTGTCTCTGCAATCTGAGGGGGTGGGGTATTTTCTACTGTAAATACTGACTGAAACTCCTTGTTCAATTCTTTGCAGATCTCTTCATCCGTCTCAGTGATGCTTCCATCCGCTCTCTTTAGCCTTAAAACCTGTTCTTTTAGCTTCAGTTTTCCTCTAATAAAGCTGTGGAAAAGCTTGGGATTTTCTTTAGCCTTCCTGGTGATGTCCCTCTCATAGTCTCTCTCTGCTTCTCTCCTTTTACTTAGGTAGTTATTTTTTGCTCTTTTGTAGGTTTGCCAGGCATTTATGTTTTTTTCTCCTCCTATACCTTTTCCAGCATTTGTCTCTCCACTCCTTAGCTCTTTTACACCCATTATCGAACCATTTCTCTCTGGCATGAATTACACCTACTTTGGTGACAGGTATGCAGCAATCTACTATCTTCCCATATTTCTCACAAAAGATGTCATACATTTCTTGTACAGATTTGTTGTAAAATAAGGTTCTCCAGTCAATAACTGCAAAAAGCTCATTCATTTTGATGTAATCTCCTTTCGGATAGTTCCTCCTCATGTCCTCAGTGCCTCTACTCTCAGGCAGAATATCTTCATTGATATATTCCATCAACAACACACAGTGGTCTTTCTTTCCAATTGGTGGTTGATACTCAATTTTTTCAATATCCAACACATTATCTGTGAATACTAGATCAAGTAGTGATGGCTCATCCCCACCCCTGGCCCTCGTTGGTTCCATTACATGTTGGTGTAGGAAATTCCCTTGTATGCAATCTATGAATCTTGCCCCGAATGAATCCTCACCACTGTGTGGGTCAAGATTTATCCAATCTATCTCTTTATGATTAAAATCTCCCATATTCAAAATCCTACGATTTTTTCTCCTGTGCCATGTTAACAACTGAGTTTATGACTTCAATAGTACCTATATGACTTTCCTCATAAACTTCAAGCCTATTCTGTTTCCTTGGCGGGTTATATACAACAGTTATTATAATGGAGAGCAATATTTCAGCTTAAAAGAAAAGGATAAATTTTACTTTAGTTTAGGCAGCAATAAGGTAAATTTTACAAAAATAACAAAGAGTTATAGCTCCAGGCACGACTGCTGGACACATCAAAAGAAACAACACTTAATATCCAAATAATGATTGTTCAAAATCCAAGAACTTTATACAATATTGAAACACTTGACAAATTCGAGAGCACTAAGCCAAGGGGAGAAATAGGAGGCTCATAAATATACATGAATTTTACGAGTCTTTAACAATAGGTCCTAACCTGGTGCCGTCTTCAGAAAAGTCCTCGTCCGTTCTGTAAACAAATCAGACGAGCATCGCATTCTAAAATAAAAGGATATATTTTTATCATATTTTACATAATTAAGGATTTCCTAAGATTTAGATTAACTTTGCAAACAAATCCCATTTATTCATGAGAAAATGATCAATTAATGACAAAATAAATGATAGTTATAATATAGTCTCTCAAACGGATATATACATGTAGGTTAATGCAATACTGCTTATGGTATTACAATAAAACACACACAAGGTATAACTAATGAAAATGTGTGTGATAGACAGATCACCACACTGAGTGTAAGATTTTTGATATTAATGAAAACTTAATTGCTGTAGTTGAAAAGAAAGATAGTTCGTATTATTTAAAATATATTCCTTATGAACATAAAGTAAATGTTGTATGTAAAGAAAAAGGAAATGAAAATATTTGCATAGGAGGTATGGCCATTTAGGTGTTGAAAATTTAATGTTTTTGGTAAAAAATGATCTAGTACAGGTTTAAATTTTGATGTAGAAAAGAACTAGAATTTTGTGAACCTTGTGTAAGAGGAAAAAATAAGAAAACTCCTTTACCTTGTGTAAATGAAAACCTTGTCAGATAACCTCTTGATTTAATTCATAGCGATGTATGTGGGAAAATGAATGAAAAATCTTTAGGTAATGGTGAATAGTTTCTTATATTTATTGATGATGCGACTCGTTACGTATGGGTGTATGTACTTAGAGATAAATATGAAGTTTTTGATAAAGTCAGAGAATGAAAAAATTAAATAGAAAACCGGATAGGTAGGAAAATTAAAACACCTCTTACAGATAATGGAGATGAGTATACATCTAATGAATTTGTGAAATACAGTACATGAAAGATGAAGGTATTTAGACATTAGTATACTATTCCAAAAACTCCAGAACAAAATGAGGTGAGTGAAAGGATGAACAGGACTCTTGTAGAACAAGTTAGGGCTATGTGGATAGATTCAAAGTTGCCTCATAAATTTTGGGCAGAGGCATTATCTATTGCCTATTATTTAAAGAATAGAAGTCCTGCCAGAGCACTTAAGGGTATCACTCCCTATCAAGCATATACAGGTAAAAACAAATATACATGTTGAGCATTTAAAGAATTTTGGGTGTGTTTGTTATGCTCATGCTCCTAAAGATGAAGGAAGAAAATTAGATTCAAAGTCTATCAAATGCATTTTCTTAGGGTATAGTATTGATGTAAAAGGATATAGGTTGTATGATTTATAAAGGGGGAAAATACTATACAGCCGAAATGTAATATTTAATGAGGAACACTGTGGAGTTGAGAAGAAGGAAGTTGAGGTTAAAAATGAAACTCCAACCATTGAGATACTTCATCCAGAAGAAAGTAGTAGTTTTTTTTGTTTTTTTGATAATGGTGAGGTATATGAATAGCCTGATCCTGAAGTAAGGCCTTCAGTAAGGGAGAAACGAGCACCAAATATGTATGGTGAGTGGGTTTCAGCTGCAACTTGCAGAGCATCTGAACCTACTTTTGTTAAAGAAGCATTAATGGGTGCTGATGGAAAATGTAGGATGAATGCTATGAAGCAAGAAATTAATTCAATTTATGAGAATGATATATATGATTTGGTTGAACTCCATAAAGGTAGAAAAACACTTAATAGTAGATGGGTATTTAAAAGAAAAATAGCAAGTGATGGTTCTATTAAATGTTACAAGGCTCGTCTTGTTGCTCGAGGTTGTTCCCAAAAATTTGGTGTAGATTATGATGAAACATTCTGTCCTGTGGTTAGGTATGAGTCTATATGTATAGTTATAGCTCTAGCAGTTCAGGGAGGTTTGAAACTACATCAATTGGATGTGATCTCATCATTTTTAAATGGTGCCTTGACTGAGGAAGTTTACATGAAACAACCAGATGTGTTTGAAGAGAAAGGTAGAGGAAATTTTGTATGTAAACTCAAGAAAAGCATTTCTGGTTTAAAGCAGTCTCCAAGGTGTTGAAACAATTCTTTAGATGATTGTTTGAAAAGCCTAGGTCTTGTCCAAACATTAGCTGATCCTTGTATTTATATTAATTCAGAAAGAGAGCTGTTCATCATTGCGGTCTATGTTGATGATAAAATTTTGTCATGTAAATCTGATAGGATGATGGAGAATATTAAAAACTCTCCAGCTTTACAGTATAAATTGAAAGATCATGGTGAACTTAAATATTTTTAGGATTAAAAGTTGATCGAGATATCTCAAAAGTTTAAGCGTGGTTAGGTCAAGCTTTTTACATTGAGAATGTATTGAAAAAATTTGGCAGGGAAAATGCAAAGCCAATGGAAACACCTGTTGACCACAGTTAAAAATTATGTAAAGCTACTGAAATTTGTACATTATGCAATCAAGAGCAATATCAGTCAGCAGTTGGTAGTTTATTGTACTTATTTGTAATAACAAGGCCTGACATTACATTTGCTGTGAGTAGTATTTCCAGGTATTTTTCTAAACCAACCATTCAGCATTGGAAAGCAGTTATGTGCATAATGAGATATCTTAAAGGTACATAGAAGTTTGGTATTTTTTACAAAAATGATGGATCTAAAATTTTATTGTGTACTCTGATGCTGATTGGGCAGGTGACTCTGAAGATCGTAAGTCGACTTCAGGTTATTCATTTTAATTGAGTAATGGTGTTGTAAGTTGGAGTAGTAAAAAACAAAGTTGTGTAGCTCTTTCAACTGCAGAAGCAAAGTACATGACTCTAGCTAGTGCAGCCCAAGAAGCTGTTTGGTTGTGCAAGTTAGCAACAGATATGAAATTTATTTCAGAAGGTCCTAAGTTGATTTATGAAGACAATCAATCTACTAATGCTATGTCAAATAATCCTCAATTTCATGGTAGATCCAAGCATATTGACATAAAATTTCATTTTGTACATGATCAGTGTAAGTCATTCATCTAGAATATTGTCCAATAAATTATATGATTGCTGATGTAGTTACTAAAGGTTTGAATCATGATAAGTTTAAAAAGTTTAGAAAAATGTTGGGAATGTGTGTAATCTAAATGATTTGTTTAATTTTGTTTTTTTTCTTGCAGAATGTAATATTGGAATAATTTTGTATTAAGTCTGAGAAGGAGTGTTGAAGATATATTATTTATACATCCTTTATAAAAAATTATAATTCTGTTATTGATAATGTCTGCAAGAAGACCTTGCTTTCACAATTTAAAAATTTCCCATTTTCTGGTGTTGTTTATTCGGTGTCTTGTGAATAAAGTAAACAAAAAGGGCTGAAGGATGTTTCATTAAATCTTTCTTGGATTATTATGTATTCATAGAATATATTAGTTTTATACCCAATAGAATTCACCAAACATAATGATCCCGAGATGATCCCAAAGTACCTAGGAACCATAAATGGTGTGGAAGCTGAGATAGTCTTTGACACAGGGGCCAGTTGCATATTTGTTGATGAGAGATTTGTCAGGGATGAAGATTTCACCGGCAAAGTCGTTTGTGTGCGGGTTTCTGAAGGAGAACCTCAGATACTATGCTGCTGTGTCATTGACCTGGATTGCAAATACTACAAGGGAAAAGCCCCAGCTGTGGCATTGATTGGGCTTATGTACCATGTCTTGCTGGGTCGTGTACTGAACCTAGTTCCTACCTTCCAGGCCGATTTCTACCATGAGGACATTTTTCAGTGGAACATCCCACGGGAGAAATCACAATAGGCCATTTCAGCAGCAACTGCTGGCTCCGACACCAGGAATTTGGACGTTTCTCCGACTGACTCCATTGAGTTTGCCACAGTTAGTAATCGCAATGTGGAATGCGGAGAGTTTCCCCTTCCTTTACCAGATGATGTGCCTATAAAGCCACTGAAGTCCCTTCCAGACTTAGCCAAACTGCAGCAGGACTTCCCCAGCTTCAAACGCTAGATGCAACAGGCCACCGAGGGAAGAACCTTTACGGTGAGAGGAGGAGGCCAGATCACTTACCCCCTTGAAGATGGAGTCCTTCGTAGACATATGACTATAGATGGCCACACCTTTAAACAGTTGGTGGTGCCCGATTTGTTGCACCGCAAGTTTATGTATGTGGTACACCATTTACCTCTGAGCGGACACAGAGGCAAAGCAAAAACTCGGCATGTGTTTCAGATGGCTTTTGCATGGCCAAACATATACGCCGAGGTAAACAGGTACATGGGCTCCTGCCCTGTCTGTCAATCCACCTCTATGGCACCGGTGCTGAAAGTCCCCATGGGCATAACTAAGCTCTCAATGGGGCCATTTTCCAAGGTCGCTATTGATATATTAGGTCCTATTAACCCAACTTCTATCATGACCGAAGTAGTCGCTCAGGCCCTATTTGAAATCTGCTCCAGGGTCAGCTTCCCTGAGCAGGTCACTTCTGACAGTGGAAGTCAGTTTACAAGTAGGCACATTGAGGCTTTCGGTATCCTCTTAGAAATGAAGTACATTCGTACAAGTGTCTATCATGCCCAATCAAATGGAGCATGTGAACGCTATATCAGGACAATGAAGTGATGCTTGCACAAGGTAGTGATAGACATACCTAGGCAGTGGGACAAGTACGTCGCTGCTGCACTTTTCTCCTTCAAAGACACGCCCCACAACGCTACTGGATACTTGCCTTTTGAGCTGATTTATGGTCATAAGGTCAGAGGCCCAGTGGAATTCTTGGCAGAACGTTGGGACTCGCCTACCAACACAGATGACGAAAAGGACGTCCATGAGTATATTTTGAAGTTTTCGTCCCATCTCAAAAAGGCCTAGAAAACTGCACAATTAGCCATTAAGGGTCACCAGCAGACTGCTAAGCTCCTCTTTGACAAGCGTACCTGGTGTCGTGCCCTGGCACCCCAAGATTGAGCTCTGTTACTTCTTCCAACAGATACTTGCAAGCTAATGCTATGCTGGAAAGGACCGCACATTGTGGTGCATTGTGTGATCCCTTACAATTGCATGTTAAATGTTGATGGCAATAACCAGAAACACCACATTAACCAGCTGAAGCTGTATTGTGAGGACTTGGAGGCCCACAGGGATCCTGCGCTGGCACTCTCAGCAACCCCAATAGGTGCATTAAGCATTAGCATTACCTCTGAGGCTGCAGCAACACAGGTGCTCCAATATTGCCACCCCACTCCTCCTATATTGGAAGACTCCTCCCTTGTGGTGGAGACAGTCTTACTGGAGTGAAGTTTTTCGGAAGAAGCCCCTCTGGCCGCAGCCACTGCCCTCGCAATTGAAGACGTAACCTTAACTTTTGATGATGGTAAGGATCCTGCCATTCCCACACACCAAAGGGAAAGTGTGAGTGATTGCATTATTAACTCCAGACTGCAACCAAGTCAATGGAAGCAGCTGAACAAGCTATTAGTGGCCTACGAGAATATCTTCAACAATTTCCCAGGCACTACCGCTACCCTTGAGCATCATATCAGATTGACTGACCCAGACCCATTTCGGCATTCCTATGGCCTTCCCCACTAGCTGTCCGTACAGCTGAAGGAAGATCTTGACACTTAGGTCCGCCTTGGAATAGTTGAAAAGAGCATTTCGCCTTGGTGTTTGCCATTACTGCCTTGACTGTCTTAAGCTTAACTCCTGTACCATTGTTGATGGAGAGCCCATTGCCGAAGCCAAGCATATTTTCTCGTTGCTCTCCTGAGCCAGCTACCTGTCCAAATTGGATCTGGTCAGTGGATATTGGCAAGTCCCACTGAGCGAGACTACCAAGCCTCTAACAGCCTTTTCCAAAAGATACAGTCTATACCAGTTCTGGGTCATGCCCTTTGGTATGGTGATTGCCCCTGGCTGTTTTAGCCAACGCATGAGGACAGTACTGCAGGACCTCGACAGTGTTTCATGCTTTATAGATGACATCGTGGTGCATTCTCAGGACTGGTCATCGCACCTCGCGACTTTTCACAGAATTTTCGCTCGTCTGAACCAGCATGGACTTCATTGAAAGCCTTCCAAATACGAGATTGGTTTCACACAATTGCAGTATCTCAACCACTTGGTTGGAGAAGGAGTAATGTCCCCTTTACAGGACAAGGTGCAAGCTATTAAGGATATGGAGAACCCTGCTACTGTTACTCAACTCAGATCATTTCTGGGTAGTGTCGGCTACTACCAATGGTTCATTCCACATGTTAATAGTATCGCTGCCCCTTTGCAGCAAATGTCCTCCTCAAAGCAAGGTAAAACCTCCCCTGCCCAATGGACAGATGAGGCGGAGAGAGCATTTTTCAAGCTCCGAGATGCATTGGCGGGTGAGCCTGTTTTACAACTGGTAAACCCCGATTTTCCCTTTATCTTGCAGACCGACGCTTCAGATGAAGGCCTGGGTGCCGTGCTCTTGCAAGCCCGATTGGACAACTCAGCAGAAGTAGCTCCAGTGCGATATGCAAGCCGAAGGTTTCACCCTGCAGAGCAAAATTACTCTACCATGGAGAAGGAAGCTCTGGCCGCATATTGGGCCATAAAAAAATTTGAAGTCTATCTGTATGGCCGACATTTTACTTGAGAACCGACCACCGTCCTCTCCTATATTTATGGACTGCAGACAATCTGAATAATTGCCTGAAAAGGTGGGCACTTTACCTGAATCTTTTCAACTTCACTGCCAAACATGTTGATGGAAAGGACAATGACCTCGCTGATCTACTAAGTCGACAGTTGTTACCCTCGAATAAGGAAGCTGGTGCTGTTAGCCTCAATTAGACCAGTCTGTAAAGATTACTTTACTGATGTGTTGTTTATTTTTATGTTTATCTTTTATGTCTTTAATACTGTACTTGTTTATATTAGCTTAAAAACTAATTTCAAGTTGTACATGTAAAATGGGTTTTACTTAGTTTTCTTTAGTATAGTGTGTTTATGCACTCTTGTGGAAAGTATCCATGTGTATTAACGTTATTTCTTATAGAAGATGAAGAAGATGAAGAATATTTCTTTGACTGTAGTTTTATATTTTCCTCTGTGGGACTCTGAAAGCCAGAGCATGGCGGAAACTTTTAGTTTAGTGTTGAATAGCTGAAGCTGTTTTAAATCCAGTTGCCATTGTTAATGACAACATGGTTAAGATTTTCCATTTACGTATATTGTATTTTCTTTATATTATTTTATTGCCTTATTGCATGTGAAGAATTCTTAAGCTTAAATATTGATATTCAATGATATTTAATTGTGATTTTAATTTTCTTGAAATTTGCATTTGATCACATTCCTTTTATGTTTTGCATGTCATTTTTTTTTATAAGAATTGATCACTTTACTGATAGTATGGTATGTTCCAATGGTGGATCCCAATTTTTGTTGTTCATTTGTTCTTATCCCTTTGAAGGGTCTCTCAACCCTCCTAATAACACTGAAGTCACCATAAGTTCCTCTGTTCTTTTTTTGCCTTCAGCAGTAGAATTTTATTAATTCAATATTCTCTAGAAAGAAGTCTTTGTGACTGAGTGTTTCGATTCAAGTCACCACAGGTCTTTATAGATGCCTTATTAGTGATTTTATTGTCTTTCAACTGTCCCTTTTTTCTTACTAGAAATAAATTCTCACTCACATTATGATTATATGCAATTTATATTTCAGCTTATAGCTAATTTTAAATGCTATATTTCTTATTTAATATTCTTGTACGTGTAGAAAACATGATCTCAATATAAAAATCTCCCTCCTATTTCTTTGTTTTCTGCTTTTCTCTCGTGTAGTGATGACGTATCTTGTAAATACAATTTTTTGCATAATTTTCTTATGATAAATAACTCTTGCTGATAGATTTTTTATATTATTAAAATTGCTCTTACTGATAATTTTGCTATAAGTTTGACCCTGCTGATATGTCATTAGCCTGTCTAGATATATATCAGCAGCTTCTTTAGTATTTGAAAAGTTAAAATTCCGTCTCCTGCAACGCAAAGAACGTTCTAGAGGTTGTTCGCCAGTAACCTAATCTGCCCATAATAATTCTCGGTTTTTTTATTTGCTTCCACTTGTTGCACTTAAAATACTGTCTCTCCCTTGCATCTTTGCCATAATTGCCTGCAAGGGACCACCACTAAAATAGCCCTCAAAAATTATATGAATAAGTTACTTCTCTGGATATATATCCTACAGATGACGTCACCAGGAAGGACATTGAATCGTCCTCATTTGTCGGCCAAAAATCCCAGAGGCAAGATCTCACCTCAGCTGTAAAGCTTACTTCAAAGCTTATTTACGTAGTATCTTCACTGGAATTCATCTGGCACAAACAAGATGAGAGATAGTGTATGGTAAAGCTCGTTGGTCAAGCAAACTGGGAAGTCGAGAAACTGGTTAAATTTGTTACTGGTCAAATCCTTTAACAGTCAAATCTTACGAAATTTTTTTGATTTCATTCCCATACAAATCGAACTTTTTAAAAAAAAGTTCTAATATTCATTGCTAAGAAATTTCTTTCATTGAATGTGCCAAACAAAAATCTCATCCTCAGAAGACTGCTTATTACCATGCTAAAATCTATCCCTTTTTCCTAATGAATTCTAATTTTGTTTCACCCCTTTCTAACATCATAAATAAAGTGCTTTATGTCAAAACTCATAAATAAAGTGATCTTAAACTGTTTTATGCTATAAATTGCAAATAAATAATAAGTAATTTTACCTTGTAGGCTTTTCAAATGTTTCTTGTTAACCACAAGCACGGGTAAATGGGGAGGGTTGGCGGCAGGAAGGGCATCCGGACATAAAAATTTTGCCAAAACCAAAATATGGCCAGTACAGATAACGAGAATAGTCACCATACTAGGGCGTTTCCCATAGGCGACGCGTTGGAGCTTCTCCTGACCCCTCTGGAAAGACAGCAAGGGCTACCCAGTCATGGGCGGGCTGGGTTAAAGAGGCAAGCTCAAGGGAGAGTGTCAGATGAGGTGCTGCGGATGGGCACTCTTAATGTGGGGACAATGACTGGGAAGGGGCGATAATTGGTGGAACTAATGGAGAGGAGGAGACTTGGAGTGCTGTGTGTGCAGGAGACCAAGTGGAAAGGAAAATAAGGCGAGGGAACTGGGTGAGGGTTGCAATTTGTTCTATAGTGGAGCAAATGAGGAAGGGAGGAATGGTGTAGGAATAATACTATCCAAAGACCTGAAGGAAAGCTTACTTGGTGTGAATAGAAAGAGTGACAAAATTATGGGTTTAAAGCTGGGACTAGGAGAAACGGTAGTCAATGTGGTATGTGCCTATGCCCCACAAACTAGTTGTGCATCAGAGAGAAGGATGTACATTGGGAGAAGAATGGTAATGGACCAGGAGCTTAGAACAATTCCTATAAGGGAGAGGGTAATTTTGGGAGGAGATCTAAATGGCTACTTGGGAATTGGGAGGGCTGGGATAGGTAGAGTTCATGGGGCTGGGGGGTGGGTGAGAGGAATGAGGGGGGAGAGAAAGAGTGATTGGTTTTGCAGTGGCATTTGATCTGGCATTGGTCAACACATTCTTTGAGAAAAAGGAAAACAAATTGATTACATACAGTAGTGGTGGGAGGGAGAGCCAGACAGATTTATTTTTGTGTAGGAGAGACCATCTGAAGGAGATTACCAACTGTAAAGTAATAAATGGGGAGAGTGTAGCAGTGCAACATAGGATAGTAGTAACTGATTGCAGGCTCAGGAAATGTAGGAAAAGTAAGATGCCGAGGATGGCCCCAAAGATAAAGTGGTGGAGATTGAAAGATGCAGAGCTGAGAGATATGATTAAGGGAAGAGTGTTGGAAGTGATAAGGTTGCATGAAGATGCACAAGAGTGGTGGACGGAGAATAGTAAGGTGATTTTGAGGGTTGGTGAGGAGGTACTTGGAAAATCATCAGGAAGTAAACCACCAAATGATAAAGCGTCATGGTGGTGGAATGAGGATTTGCAAGAATGGGTGAAGATCAAGAAAGAAGATAAGAAAAAGGCAGATTTATCAGGCCTGGAGCAGGATAAAGAAGAGTACAAGCAGGCAAAGAAGGAGACAAGGAGAGCTGTAGCAAAAGCAAATGCAGAGACATTGAATGAAGTCTGTGAAGAGCTGGAAACACCAGAAGGAGAGAAGAAAATATTGCGAATTGCCAAGGCCTGAGATGCTGCATCCAAGGACTTGACCCAAATAAGACAAATAAAGGATAACCATGGAGTAGTTCTTGCAGAAGAGGATGAAATAAAAAGCAGATGGGAAACTTATTTTGAAGGATTACTATATGAGGAGAACCCAAGAGCAGTATTTGAAGATGAACTTCCAAATGAAGCAGCTACAACAACAGTGACTAGAAGGGAGGTAGAGTGGGAAGTAAGGAAAATGAAAAATGGGAAGGCAGCAGGACCTGATAAGATGCCAGTGGAGGTATGGAAGAGTCTCGGAGAGGAAGGCATAGATATCTTGTGGGACTTAATGCAAAAGAACTTTAGTCAGGAAAAGATGCCAGAGGAGTGAAGAGAAAGCCTAATCATCCCAATCTATAAAGGGAAGGGAGACATTCAGGAGTGTGGAAACTATTGAGGTATAAAGTTGTTAAGTCATTCTATGAAGATATGGGAGAAGATCATAGAGAGGAGACTCAGAGAAGTAACAACAATTGGTGATGAACAGTTTGGCTTCATGCCTGGAAGAGGGACAGTGGATGCCATATTTGCCTTGAGACAAATGATGGAAAAGCATCGGGAGAAACAGAAAGGACTGCATATGGTCTTTATTGACCTGGAAAAGGCATATGATCGAGTGCCACATCAAGATTTATGGAGGAATATTAGAGAAAAGGGAGTCCCCAAGAAATATGTAAGAATTATCCAATAATGCATGAGAGGGCAAAGGCAAATGTTAAGAGCAGTGTGGGCTTGATGAAAAGTCTCTCAGTAAATGTTGGTCTGCATCAAGGGTCTGCTTTGAATCCATATCTATTTGATTTGGTCTTGGATGTAGTAACCCAGGGTATTAGAGATCAGTCACCATGGTGTATGCTCTTTGCAGATGACATTGCACTGTGTA
Source organism: Halocaridina rubra (assembly GCA_037179515.1). Taxonomy (NCBI): domain Eukaryota; kingdom Metazoa; phylum Arthropoda; class Malacostraca; order Decapoda; family Atyidae; genus Halocaridina; species Halocaridina rubra. Next base: position 33,617 of record JAXCGZ010022869.1, read on the forward strand.
ACAACAGACGAGAGGTAGTGGAGGAGAAGCTTGAGGAGTGGAGAAAAGTGATGGAGGATAAATGACTGAGAATCAGCAGGAAGAAGATAGAGTACTTGAGGTTGAGAGATGATGAGGATGGGGAGGTCAATTTGTGGGGGGAGGTGTTGAAAAGAGTTGAAAAGTTCAAGTATTTGGGATCAACAGTAGCAGAGATGGTGATCTAGAGTCAGAAATAACCCACAGAATACAAGCGGGATGGAAGAACTGAAAGAAAGTGTCTGGGGTGCTGTGCGACAGGAGAATAGGGATTAAGTTGAGGGGTAAAGTGCATAAGACAGTTGTGAGACCTGTGATGATGTATGGAGCAGAGACATGGGCAATAAAGAAGACACAAGAGAAAAAACTGTATGTGGCAGAGATGAGGATGTTCAGATGGATGTGTGGGGTGACAAAAAGCGATAAGATCAGAAACGAGGTAATTAGAGGTACCTCAAAAGTTAGAGAAATTCAGATAAGATACAAGAAAGTAGACTAAGATGGTATGGTCATGTCGTTAGGAGGGATGAACAGTATGTTGGGAGGAGAGTGATGGAAATGGATATACAGGGTAGGAGAGGGAGGGGGAGACCAAAGCGTAGGTGGATGGATTGCAGCAATGACGGCCTGTCTAAAGGTTTGTTGGGTGATGAGGTATGGGACAGGAACATATGGAGAACACTGGCCAGAAACATCGACCCCACATAAAAGTGGGAAAAGATGTAGACGAAGATATATATACTCTATTTATCATGCTGACTCTTCATATATTGGGGATATAGCGTTTTGAGTTGTAAGATGGAAATACTTCAAAAGGCAGTTTGCTCTTTTTACATTACCATATTTCTTGCTAAACAAAATTGAATGAATACTGAATTTATCTCGTAGATTCTCCCTTTAACATAAATAAAGTGTTTTACCATATAAATTGCAAATAAATAATAAGTGATTTTGCCCAATTGACATTGCAAGCTTTTGTGGTTGTCCACAAATTAAGGAATACATACTGTATATGTCTCGCTTATTCTTCAATTATTGTGAATAAATTATTTTTCTCTAATGCTAGCAAATAATTAATGGTTTTTAGCATAAACATTTCTGGTTAGCTGTAACTAACCAATATATTTCCATCCAGTAGAATTATATTGGAAACTAAACTCAATATCTGTGTGCTTGTGCCTTCGGGTTTCCCACTATCAATGGTGTGTCGTTTCTGTTTTTGCAATTGTAGTGTCCTCTATTCTACTCTGCCTGTGTGATAGAGGTGATCATCAAGTTGAAGCCAAAGTCTTGACATCCGTTTGTGGTGCCAGAACTTGAAATCATGCTCTCCACCTTTGGATTTCGAGTATCTAACTTTCAAATTTGTTCCAGCTTTCTAAAAGTTAATTAATTTTTTTTTTTAGTGTGTCATTGCATTTCCAAAATTTAAAAAAAAGTTGAATTCTAAAATTCATTTAAGCGAGTAGTGGTAGCCCAGGTGGGATGTTCAAGTACAGTAATATCTGTTCTGTCTGTTTGTGAGCTCTTAACCGAGTTGAGTACTTTAAGTCCCCTTAGTAAAACAGAAACTTAACAACCTTTCCACAAATTACAAGTTAGTTCTAGGTTATTTAGCGGGTTCTAACTAATTTCCGTGCATATCCTAGCCTAATACCGCTGTGTTTATCCTCCGGTTGTTGCCCATACAAGCAACCTATCTAACGCATAATGCAGGGGTGGCGTAATACTTAACCTAACCTGTTACAAATGGTGACTGTATCACTACTGATGATGAGGATTACAACTGGCCTATCCTAATGTATTTGACTGTTATCTAACCTAACTTCTTTTTGCTACCTAACCTAATTTTGTCTTACTTAGCCTAACTGAATTTCATCTAGCCTAAGTATACCCTAGACCTAGCCTATGCCTATACCTATTATTTTTGGACTATGGATTTGAGCTTAGCCTAGACCTAGCTAGTTTCCTATTGGTTTAATAGGCTATTACCCATAATTTCATCATATTGCTCATTGGGAATATAGGTCCATATGATGAATCAGAGAAATTTTTACAACGTCCGCGACTCTGAGGCATCAGGTTGAGGGTTCGCGCCCCGTCATGGTCTGAGGTTAGCAAGGGCATGCACTCAGGGTAACGATTACATCTGCCAAAACAAGTCCTTCGAAAGAAGGCAACTGTCCTAGCCCTTGGTTGAAAAGGGAGTCCGTGATGTAAAACCGGAACAACATAGATAGGTATTTTGGAGCTAATGATATTAAGAAAGATAAACACGTTCCTGCTTTTTTGTCTATTATGGATTCTAAACTTTTTGGTCTAGCTACTGATTTAGTGAGTCGGAAATCTCTAAAGGAATGTACTTTGGAGGAATTAATCTCCACTCTCAACAATCACTACAAACCTCAGGTTATAGTGATCTATGAAAGATTAAAGTTTTACCGAAGGTGTCAAGGAGACAGCAAAAGTGTAACTTCTTTTGTTGCAAGTCTAAAGTCAATCGCATCGACATGTGAATTTGGTGACAAGCTAGAGATGTTAAGAGATAGGCTTGTTATGGGTCTTTGGGAAGAAACTATTTTTTTTCCGTTGAAGTTCTCCCTTGAGGGTAAGCGGACCTTCCCTTTTTGGCCTGCAGGTGGGGTAAGATTTTGTTGATTGGAGGTGGTGTTCGCTCTTGAGGCCGAATGGGCTTTCCTATTTTGGCACGAAGGTGGGGTGAAATCTGGTTATTGTTGGTGGTATTCGCTCTTGAGGGCAATCGGACTTTCCTATTTTGGCCCACAGGTGAGGTTGTGCAAAACTGTAAAGATAGTGGAAAACATAAGTGTACAGTTGAGGATTATTAGTTTACATCAAACAATTCAATGAATTCCTGTTTTGGTGGTGAAAGAGAGTTATTACATAGTTATCTTGGTGGAGGATATTGACTAATGATATTTAGTAGACTGTTCATGTAGTTGTTTGATGCTAGTCTGATTATGGAGCTAGCAACATAAAGGGCATTTGGATCTTCGCTGGATCTTGCGGGGCCACCAGTTTTCCGTTTAGTTTCTGAAAAGGAATCGCATCCGAGGATGTAGTGGAGCAGTGGATGTGGTGAGGCTACCTGGCAGAAGGTGCATTCCCTGATGATATCATCCACTATTCGCCAGGTGCACTTGTACCTGAGTCTCAGATGGTACACATTGACCGCCGTGCTTCGTCGAAGGATCTTAGGCAGGGTGATTTGCTGAAGATCAGTGGTAGCTTTGTACCACCAGGTGGAGGGGGAGCCAATGTCTGTGCATAGGTTGTGTTTAGTTATTAAGAAGTTAAGGAGGGACTTCGAGGCTTTGGTTTTTATCTGTTATCCCAGGGGGCAGAGATATTTGGATTTCTGCTCTAAGAGGGGCTTGTTTGGCGGCTTGATCGGCTTCCTCATTTCCCTTGATGCCAACGTGGCTGGGAATCCAGGCAAAAGTGATGGCTTTTCCAAGGCTGGTTGTCCTGTGGTAGTGGCTGAGGATGGTGGTGATGATACGCACATTGTCTCTGAGGAGTGGCTTCTTGATGGCCTGTAAGGTGCCTTTAGAGTCAGAGAGAATTAGGGCATGGTCATCTCCTTGCTGGGTGAAGAAGCCGAGGGCATTGGCTATGACAACAAGCTCAGTCTGGAGCGATGAGCAGGAGTTTGACAGTCTTCATGATTGGACGTGGATTTCGGTGGAGAAGGCGGCGGCTGAGGTTTCAGTTTCTTGATTTACCGAGCCATCAGTGTAGAAGACTTGAGAGTTCGGCCTGTTCCAGCTCTGAATTTTTGTCCTTATATATGTTTTTAAGGACAAGCGGGTTTACCAAGCTTTTGGGGTTGTCAGGGAGCTCAATCTTTATGTCGAGTGGTTGGTCATTCCATGGGGGTGGGCATCTGTATTCAGGAAGCGGTGTGTCCTGTATCTTGGCTAGGATGTTCTCCTTGACTGGCAGTGCTTGCAAGGTAGCGCAGACCTTGGCTGCCCAGGTTCTAGGATGGTGGTTGGGGTGGCAATTGAGGGCTAGAAGGAGATTTGTGCCAGCTAGGCATTTATGTTGGGCAGTGGTGGTTTTGGCCACAAAGAGGGTCAGTCTTTGCTGAGCTCTGAGTTTGAGTGGCATGAGTCCCATTTCCATCTGGAAGTTTTCTCTCTTGGTCCACATGGGGGCTCCTAGCATAGTACCCATGGCGTTGTTTTGAATGACTTCTATCTTGTCCCACTGTTGGTCTTTTAGTAGCCAGAGTGTGGGACAAGCATAGTCTATGAGGCTGCGTATGGCTTGTTCATAGAAGCTTTTGAGGACGTTAAATGAAGCACCATCGTAGAGGCCCGATATCTGACGAAGGACCACTTGTTGCTGGCTGCATTTGCAGTGCAAGTGTTGAATTGCAGGTCCAAAGGCTAGTTTGCCGTCGATGATTACACCCAGGTTTTGGTGCTTGGTAACCCAAGTCCACAGGCTCGTTACCTATGACCAGATTAGTGTCTGGTCTCCACTGGTGGATGGGAAGGGCCTTAGTTTTACGGGCATTGATTTTAACTCCGAGGGAGATGGAGGCTTGGTGAATCTTGGTGAAGCAGAGCTGTGTCTTGTTGGAGCTTCTGTCACCTATTTTGATGAGGGCATAGTCATCCGCATAATTGAAGAGCTTGGCTCCATGTGGTAGTGAGATGTCCATGAATTTTTCCATGAGACAATTAAAGAGGAAGGGGCTAAGGATTCCACCTTGGGGGGTCCCATTTTCGTGGTTTTTGTTAGTGGAGTAGTGCCCTTCTATTTTGACTCATGCACTACGGTTTTGTAGACTCTGCTTGATCCATAAGAGAATGTTTCCTTTGATATGCTTTGCGACGAGAGCTGAGAGTATAGCTGGCACATTGGCTAGTTCAAAGGACTTCTCTAGTTCTAGGAAAATGATGTATCCACGGCAGTTGTTTGTATGATAGCATGGAGGCTATGCATTTTGAGGTGCCTAAGCCAGGCTGGTAGGCAAACATGTTTTCTGGGAATGGTGGGCATTTCCAGCAGACTATGTTATGTACCATCTTTTCTGCCGTCTTGCTCAGGCAGCTTAGGAGGGAGATGGGGCGAGGGTTGTCAGGGTCTGTGGTTTTGGGATGGATTGAATGTCTGCTCCGTTCCATGAGGCTGGTCTGATTCTTCGTGTGTATGTTGAATTGATCAGAGAGAGCAGAGCAAACTCCCCTTGCGGCCTCATATTTTGAATCATTGTGTATGTGATTCTATCAGCTCCTGGGGCTGTGTTCTTAGAGCTTTTGCTTACTCTTAGTAGCTCAGTCAGAGAGAATGGGGCATCTGTTTCATCTTCTGTGTAGATGGCCTCTTCTATTTCTTCCCATCTTGCTGTGGTGAGGTTCTGAAGAGTTGTTCTGGTGGCGATGGGGAGCTGGTTGGAGCTTACTCTTTCCGCAAATTTGATGCAGAGTTCTTCTTCTGCCCTGCTAGGATCCCTGTGGGGGGATGGTTTTAGGAGGTTTACCTTTAGCAAAGGAATTAATGCTCTTCCACATCTGGCCCACAGAGGTGTGAGCATCTAGGGTGGAACACCACTCTAGCCATTTTTTCCTCTTAATGTTGCGTGTCTCTTCATGGACATGTTCTTTGACTGCCTGGAGAGTGAGGTAGGAGTCTTTAGTGCGACGTTTCCTGTGCATTTTCCGGATGACGTTGAGCCAGTGATTGAGTTCTTTAACTCTGCCACAGTAGTACCATCTGTCCCGATGAGTGGTGTGTTGTGGTTTGCAGAGTGGGATGGAGGAGTTTGCTGCGGCTTGCAGGGCATTGACTAGCTCGGCCTCTGCTTGGATGATGTCTGTTGATGGTGTGTAGGCTGAAAACCAATTGCTGAGGTGCTCCTGGAATCGGCCCCAGTCGGCCTTCTTGAAATTCCATCGAGGGTGAGGAGCAGGGATTTGGAAGATGTCAGGAATTGGCAGCGTGAGATGGATCCTGTATTGGTCACTTGTGACCAGGGGATGAACTCTCCATGTGGTGACTTGCCTTAGGGAGTTGAAGACAAAGGTGAGGTCCAGTATTCCACCTCTGTCATGAGTTGGCTCATGATTGTTGAGGAAGGAGACGTCTTCTTGGTCGTCCAGCAGGCTCATGATGTTTCTGCCTGCAGCACAGGGGTGCTCATACCTGAATCTTGGATGGTGCACATTGAAGTCGCCTCCTATTACCAAGTCACGATGACTGGCTAGCCTAAAGAGGGTAGTCAGGTTTAAGCCACCATCGTGTTGTCTGTAAATGTTGTACAGATCTATGCAGCTGCCCTGGAGTTTGATGTTAACAGCGAGGACGTAGACATCTTTGCCACAGAAGACTGGTCGGGTTATTTCCTTGGCGAACAGGTTTTTCTTGATGAAGGTGGCACAGCCTTTGTTCTCCCCTGGAGACCAGTGCTGGTAGAATTCTTTGTATCCTGAGATTTTTGGAGTGTTTTGCTCTATGCACATGGTTTCTTGAACCATGATGAAATCTATGTTGCCAGCCTTGGCAATGCCATCAAGATGTTGTATCTTGTGTCTGAGACCCTGGGCGTTCCAGTGTAGGATCCCGAGATTAGACATCTTGATGATTTAAGGAGGTGGAGGTGGTAGAAGTGGTGGTTTTTTGAAGCTGGTGGTGGGTTCTGGAGATGAAGGCTTGGGCGACGTTGGAATGGGCTACTTCGATGACTTGATTATAGGCATCTTGAGGAGAGGCTTCTGTTTCGAGGAGTCGGACGGCTGCCAGTATGGCTTGAGTAAGAATGTTGGTGAGCTCATTTACTGTGAAGAGGGTTTGTTGTTGGGAAGAGGAGGTAGAGGAAGGTGTCTGGATAGGCTGTTGAAGTGTGGGGGTATGAGATTTAAATCTGTGGTCCCGGGACCTGGTGTGGTTAGCGGGTGTGTGTGTGCATGTGACTGTATTGCATATTTGAGTGTTGCATGAGGGGATGTGCGAGTGTGAGTGTTGTTTGGGGGGATGGTAGGAGTGTGAGTGTTGTGTGATGGGGTGGATGGAGTTGGTGTAGGGGTGGGAACTGTAGGAGGTTTGATCTGTGTGTTAGGAGCTAGGTTAGTGTTATGTGGTGGGCTTTGGGTGGGGAGGTTGGCTCTAAGTGGAGCAGGAAGGGGCCTTTGCCAAGGATTGGAGGTGGAGGGAGGAGCTGGGGTGAAGTTGGAGGTGATGTGATTGGTAGCAGGGGCATAGGGAGGGACTCTTTGAGGATTCCTCTTCAGCCTTTCTGGGCAGCGGTTGTTCCATGCATGATGGTTTCCCTTACAGTTTGGTCACTTGGCAACTGTTGCTTCTTTGGTCTTGAATTTGTTGAGGCAGTGGTCAGTGGAAAGTCTCCCACTGCAGATTGCAAATCTCTCTGGGAGATGGCAAGTATTTCAATGGTGCCCAAATCTTTGACACCAGAAACATCTCAGTGGATCAGGAGTGTAGTCTCTTAAGATGAATTTGCCCCAGATGCCAAGGTTTACTTGCGATGGGGGTGGACCACAGATGTGGACCAGAACTTGTTTTGAGGGGACGGTTTGGCCCTCTGTTTTGGAGGAGCAACGTGAGGCAGCAGTAATATACATTTGCTTAGTTAACAGGTCAACTGACCAAGCAACAGGGAAGCCAATGAGGATATATTTCCTTATTTTTGGGGCAGCGTTCATCTCTGACAAGTGAGGTGAATTGAGGTTGCGGATCTTCTCTGAGGCTTCTACTGAGGATGGGTGGATGATAAATTCACCCTGTGCATAAGGCTTAATTTTGCAACCAAAATCATTGAGTTGGTCTTCCATCTCTCTAATTAGGTCATATGCCTCTTTAGTGGAAGGAGTCTGGACTTTAAATTTTGATATGGGCTCTCTAATGCCATCAGTCTTGGGGCTGGGGGGGGGAACTGGGGCAGCAGCACTCTCCTGGCTGCTGCCTGAGGCCGTCCTTGGCCTCTTCCTTCCCACAACCGTCCACCCCTCTTGAGGGGGTCGAGTTCCATTCCCCCCTCTGGGGGAGAGCAGGAGAAGCGGTAGAGGCCATGACTAACAACTAGTTATGGATATTCACAGATTTCACTAAGTATATTATATTACTTGCACTGTTTGTCAATTTTGTTTAATAAAATATAGGGACCTTGTGGCTGGATCACTTCAATTACTTGGAACACTACTGTACAAACGTACAAATTGTAAATAATATTTTTTATCAAAATATGTAATTATTGAAAACAGGTAATAATTAAGTAATTATTAAGTTATTTTAAAGTTGTATTTAATGGGTCAATAATTACTCTTGGGTTGTTTGCAAATCCTCCCACTGAAATAGCTGTATATATAAATAACCCTGAATTTGATCATTAAATCAGTTCAATATTCTGCTTGTATTGGTGAACGTCCTCTTTTATATATTAAGTAAAATAACTCTTGCTTTCCATCTGAAGTAGTGAAGTAACTACAGTCATTACATTGGTGACCTCGGAATGTTTCTATCTCTCACTCACGCCATGAGAGACATCAAACCTTCTACAATGGCAACAGACCTTATTGCTAACTTCAAACTCCCGACGTTCTCCACCATCGACGCCCACATCTGGTTCCGATGTGCAGAAATACAATTTTGTTTAAAGAGGATCACAAATTCCGAAACACAAGCTGATCTTGTTTTATCATCCATGCAGTGGGAGCTGTCCCCGAACAGATTAATTATGGAGTGTCAACCACTTGCCTTCTTCAGTAGAAAGCTTACTCCTGCTGAAACCTATTACTCCACCTTCAACAGGTGGAGTAATTTTCCATTTCATACGAACTTCAGGTCCTCCAGTATTCTCAAAGTTTCGTCGGCTGTCTCCAGAAAAATTCACCACAACAAAAAAGGTCTTCAAGGAAATGGAAAAAATGGGTCTATGTCAAAAGGCATCCAGCCCATGGGCATCCCCATCGCACATAGTAATAAAAAAGGACAGCACGCTACAACCCTGCGGCGACTACAGGCGATTGTATATGATGACAGAACCTGATCATTACCCTCTCCATAACATTGCTGATGTCACGACATACCTACATGGGACCAAGATATTTTCCAAACTGGACTTGCTCAAAGGTTACTATCAAGTCCCTATGAATCCTGAAGATATTTCCAAGACAGCCATAACAACTCCCTTTGGAACATATACGTTCAATTACTCTTGCTTCGGTCTCAGAAACGCCGGAGCCACTTTCCAATGCATGATGGATGGGATTTTGAGTGACCTACCCTTCTGTGTTGCTTATGTGAATGACATCCTAGTTTTCTCTCCTAATCATGACACCCACACCAAACACCTCCACCAAGTTCTTGAACGTCTACGCTCTGCTGGTCTCATTGCCAGGCACGACAAGTGTGTATTTGGAGTTAAAGAGGTAGAGTTCCTGGGACACAGTATCTGCTCCAAGGGTGTTCTTCTCCTCCAAGAAAAGTAACCACCGACCAGACATTCCCTAAGCCTACTACTATCAAGGCCTTGAAAGAATTTGTAGGAATGGTCAACTATTACCATCGTTTTTTACCAAACATTGCTTCAATAATGACTCCACAATATACAGCACTGGCTGGAAAACCAAAATCACTATCCTGGGGCCCTGCTCAAGAAGATGCCTTTAATGCTACCAAAAAAGCTCTTTCTGCTGCAGCCTATCTTAACTTTCCAACACCTGTTCTACCTCTCATCCTGTCTACTGATGCCAGCGATACTGCAGTGGGAGCTGTCCCTGAACAGATTAATTATGGAGTGTCAACCACTTGCCTTCTTCAGTAGAAAGCTTACTCCTGCTGAAACCCATTACTCCACCTTAAACAGGGGGAGTTTCTTGCTATTTATTCCGCTGTCCGCCACTTCAAGCATTTTCTCAAAGGTGTCTCATTTACCATCCAAATGGACCACCTTCCACTTGTCCATGCTTTTACCAAGCAAACAGATCCATGTTTCACAAGACAACAAAGACACCTCTCTACTATATCTGAGTTTAACTGTATTTTGTAACGTCTCGGGAAAAAAGAATCCTGTCGCTGATGCACTTTCAAGAAACACTATTTCATCCATATGCCTTGGCCTCGACTACAGACACCTCGCAGAACTACAGATACAAGATCCTGAAATGCAATCTTATCGTACATCACTCACATCTCTTCAATGGAAAGATTTATCAATTTGAAAAACAGGGGACCACCAGCTTGTGTGACGTGAGTTCAGGACGACCTCGCCCCATGTTGACATTGTGGGACCTCTTCCTCCATCAGAACACAACAAATGCATATTCACAATAGTGGACCGGTCAACCCGATGGCCCGAGGCAGTGCCCATGAAAGAGGCCACTGTCTCCTCCTGTGCTTCTGCCTTCCTATCTGCCTGGATCTCAAGATTTGGCATCCCTGAACATATTACATCAGATAGGGGTTCGACATTTACATCCCAACTTTGGAACTCTCTCAGTCAGCTCCTTGGCTCCACAAACCATCACACAACGTCCTACAATCCAGAAGCCAATGGCATGGTTGAACGCATGCACAGGACACTAAAGGCAGCCCTCATCACCCACTGCACAACCATTTCTTGGACACTTCAAGTACCTTGGGTACTCCTTGGACTCCGAACTACTCCCAAAGAAGGTCTTAACGTATCCTCAGCTGAGATGGTATATGGCGACCCCTTGGTGGTACTTGCGGAGTTTTTCCCAAACAACAATTGCCATGAAGATCTCGATTGTCTCTGCCAGATAGTTGGAAAATACACACCTGTAAAACAAACATACCAGAATAAGAGAAAAACTTTCATTCCACGAGACCTCAACACAGCCACCCATGTCTTCATCAGAACGGATAGTCATCGGACGCCTCTAACACCTCCTTACACTGGACCGTATAGAGTCATATGACGATGTTCAAAGGCATTCCTCCTCAACATCCTTGGCACTGAGGAGTGGATATCCATTGACTGCTTGAAAGTCGCCTACCTTCAAGAAGAAGATCCTCCTCCTATTCGTTTCTCTAGGGCAGGACGCCCTTTAGTCTCTTTCAAGGGGGGAGCATTGTACAAACGTACAAATTGCAAATAATATTTTTTATCAAAATATGTAATTATTAAAAATAGGTAATAATTTAGTAATTATTAAGTTATTTTAAAGTTGTATTTAATAGGTCAATAATTACTCTTGGGTTGTTTGTAACTCCTCCCACTGAAATAGCTGTACATATAAATAACCCTGAATTTGATCATTAAATCAGTTCAATATTCTGCTTGTATTGGTGAACGTCCTCTTTTATATTTTAAGTAAAATAACTCTTGCTTTCCATTTGAAGTAGTGAAGTAACTACAGTCGTTACACTACAAAACTTTATTACTAAAGCAGTCTTCTATTTTCCCTCCCAACTCTCGTGAGTGAGGGGAGTGCAAACAGAAAATATGCAATGGATCACCTCGCTTATGAGACACACCACAAAGTATGCTCAGCACCAAGTGGTCTTTTTATTTCTCTTCCCAGCTCTCTTAAGAGAGGGAGAAACAAACAGAATATAAATGCTAAATTAAAATTTGAACTCTATCCATAGAATTATGGAACACACAATAATGTGTGTTCAACTAAACCAAAACAACACAAAACCACAAAAAAACAAAACAAAACAAAGTCAATCTTTTTGTTTCTCTCTCTGGCTCTCGTGAGAGAGGAAGAAAAGAAAACAGAGATATTTAGGCTCGTCTTTTTCTTTGTAGAAACTTCCACTTCAGATCAGGGAAGTAGTGGAAGAGGAGAAATTCACTTCACTGGTAGGGAGAGGCTTCAACTACCGATCGCAAAAGAAATAAAATCAAAGTAGAAATCTGAACATTTTCTATTTCTCTTTCTCTTCCTAACTCTTACAAAAGAGATAGAAGAGCAGGCAGAAATATTTAGGGTTATAGAACACACACAGTCACTTGTTTTCACTAAAGCAGAGAAGGAAACACAAACGGAATAAAAAAACCCAGTCTTTCTGTTCTTTCTTTGGTTCTCGTGAAAGAGAAAGAAAGAGAACAGAGATACTTAGGCTCGTTTTTTTTGTAGAAACTTGGTCGGCTTCAACTGCTGGCAGAGAGGATGATGGAGGTCTTATCACTACTGGAGCTGGAACCAGACTGTTGTGGAGAGTTAATCTGCTGGGCGGAGTCGGCTTCAACCGCTGGGTGGAGTCGGCTTCAACTGTTGGCGGATTAAACATGGAACCACAACACCCCAATGTGACAGTTCATGCAGCCAAAATTGTTAAGGAACTACTTGACAACGTAGACACACATCTCACCACCTTGGAAACTTTCGAACCACCAAGGTGATAAAACAACCCAAGAGGTATAACCTCTAACCTACGGGACGTTCTTTGAACAAGGGCCTGTGCCAACACAAGGTTGGCTTTAATCTCAAACAACAAACAACACAAACTGTTGGTTGCTGGCAGAGGGAGAGAGGAGAGGTCAATCAATACTGGAGCTGGAACTGGTCTGGAAGAAAGTACTCAGCGTGTTCTCTTGACATAGAAGAATCTCACTTTTTCCCAAGCAGTAGAGATTGCTATTACTAGGGAACTGCAGAGAAGGATGTCAGGGAGTTTGGTCAGAAACCTCACACTAATGATAAAAAAGTAAATGCTGTGAAAGTTAAGGTTTAGAGCTCTTTTTATAAGAAGAAGCAAAAGCCAAATGGAGGGAAGGAGAAAGATACAAGACCTGACAAACCATGTAGTGGATATGGCAAAAATCATTGGAATAATGATTGTCCCTATAGAAACGTTGAATGTTTTCTGTGTAAGCATCCTGCCTACATTTTTAAGGGCTGTTTTTTCTAAGAGTAAGAAAAATTCTATTAAATCTGCTCTGGAGCCTAAAGCTGTAAGTTCTATTAAATCTAGATCTACTAGTAATCTGACTACAGAAGGATGTAATGACTATATTTTTACTGCAAGCTTGTCTAATATGTGAGACCCCTACTATGTGACAGTCACCTTGTGCTACTCTAGCTAGACTGTGGTTAGCCTGAGAATGTTGAGGATGAATTGAGACTGTTCTTTCAGCAAAAGAATGAATTAAGTTTTCAACAAGGATGCATTCTATGCAGACCTAGGGTAATTATTCCTCCTAAAGGGATAGAGAGTCTGTTAAATAAGTTGCATCAAGAGCATTTGGGCTCTACTAAAATGAAGCAATTGTCCCAAACTTATGCTTGGTGGCCTGAATTGGACTGTGACCTTGAAGATTTGTCAGCTGGATGCTCTGTTTGTCTAGCAACTAGAGCATTGCCTAAGAAAGCACCTTTACACCCTTGGGATTGGCCCAAGAGGCCACGGGTAAGAGTACATGCTGATTATGCTGGTCCAGTCATGGATGTATAACTTACCATGGGCTGGTGTATTTATATTGGATAGATCTTACCAATGTTTTAGTGGAAGTTATCATGTAGCTAAAGTGTTATTGCATGTTTGGTTTGTTGGTAAGATTTCCTTTTTGCAGTCCCTTTGTCACGAATCACACCAATAATAAGTACGCATGCCTGGTAAACAACAGAAAATTATAAGGTAAACAGAGAGGGGATCAGAAACCACATGCTTCATAAAAAGGATCTGAACCAAACAAAGAATCTAACTCAAACTATTTCTGCACAATGGGTACCTATTTTCTAGTGCTAACTGATGCACATTCTAAGTGCATTGAAGAGCTACCTACTTAAGACACTAGTTCTATTGCTACTATTAATCTTATTAGAAATGTTTTCTCACATTTTGGTCTGCCTATGACACTCGTTACTGACAATGGTCCTAATTTTACATCCACGGAATTCAACCTGTTTCTTGAAAAGAATGGTGTTCATCATATCATGTCTGCACCCTACCAACCAAGCATGAATGGCCAGGCTGAATCTACTGCCAAAGGTCTTAAAAATTTCCTAAAGCACTGCTCTGGTGAAGATTGGAGAACTAAGTTAGAGCAGTATCTTTTCCAGTACAGAGTGACACCTCATTCTATTACTGGAGTGTCTACTGCAGAGTTGGTGTTTGGCTGGAAGCTACATACCGTGTTGGATATAGCATGCTACAGTAAACGTGTACAACAAACTGTGCTGTCTAAGCAAGACCAGCAAAAGTCTAATTCTCACAGTAATATTGCTAGAAATCTAGAGTTGACACCTAAGTCTTTTTTCATGGTGCGGAATTATTCAAAATTTCTAAGAATATTGGGATCCTGCACGAGTGTTGAAACAAACTGGTCCAGTGTCTTACAATTGTGAACTTCCAGGAGGACATGTGGTGAGACGTCATCAATACCAGATTCTAAATTGATCTACACTGAGTACTCCGTCTATGCCTATTAAGACTTTCTCACCTGTTATAAGTGATGAGTCTGCTCTGGTGAGGATCGGAGAACTAAGTTAGAGCAGTATCTTTTCCAGTACAGAGTAATACCTCATTGTATTACTGGAGTGTCTATAGCTGAGTTGGTGTTTAGCCGGAAGCTACATACCGTGTTGGATATAGCACGCTACAGTAAACATGTACAACAAACTGTGCTGTCTAAGCAAGACCAGCAAAAGTCTAATTATCACAGTAATATTGCTAGAAATCTAGAGTTGACACCTACGTCTTTTGTCATGGTGCAGAATTATTCAAAAGTTCTATGGATATTGGGTTCCTGCACGAGTGTTGAAACAAACTGGTCCTGTGTCTTACAATTGTGAACTTCCAGGAGGACATGTGGTGAGACGTCATCAATACCAGATTCTAAATTGACTTACACTGAGTACTCTGTCTACGCCTATAAAGACTTTCTCACCTGTTATAAGTGATGAGTCTGCTCTTTCGCCTATGGTTCATGAGAGAGTAGACAAACCTAATGGAGTAGCTGAAATTGACATTCCGTCCAAAGTAGCTACTCCGGTACGCCGCTCTACTAGAGTTGCCAAGCCTCCGGATCAGCTTGATTTGTAGGGGGGGAGGGGTGTAATGAAGTGGTTATATTGAACATAGTGTATAATAATTCTAAGTTAAGTTCTACCTTACATGTTTTGTAGAGAAGATTATTTCTATTCAAATCTAATTCTAGTGAGTAGTAGAGTTCTCTTCTTCTCCCGCCAATCTGAGATATGTGCGATGACAACTGCAAATAGCTCCAAGCATTTACTACATCAATCATATTTTTTCTGATATTTTACCCTTACTAACATAACCCTAACCCAATTTCTGCTGTCGCTAAGTAATATACTTCATAGTGATAGTGCAATAATATATAGGGTGTCAGGTATATAATGACTGGTGCTGGTTCTAACTTATAACCGTGCATATCCTAACTTAATACCACTGTGTTCATGCTCCAGTTGTTGCCCATACCGGCAACCTACCTAACCATATTGCAGGGGAACCGGAATACCTAACTTAACCTATTACAATTGGCAACTATATCACATTTTCAGTCATGGAAGATTCATATTGACTAGTACTTTGAATCTGTGGCTGTTACATGAGATACTTTTGAATGGTGGAGCATTACCAATATCAATACAAGACTCTATAGCTGACTGTTCTTCTGTTGAGAGTGCGAATGGAGATTAGGCATGTCTTCAAGCAAAGATCCCAATTTTTTGCCATCATAAAAGATGCTCTGCTTGGACTCGAATCTCTTAAGCCTATGAAGTCAACAACGGCTAGGGAAATGAGGAGCTCACTGATTTTGCAAGGTGTCTGCAAGAGCTCATTGAGGAGCAAGAACTGAAGTCATACATTATAACTGAAATTGCAAATTGAAAAATTTATCCTGATTTGTATTTCGAGTACATGCAACAAGAAGATAATTGACCATCTAACTGGCATGATCAAGTTCCTGCAGAAGGACACAGAAGCTACGGAGTGTCGTGAATAACCCTGCACCTTTTGGCGATACTTCTTCTAGGATTTGAGCACATTATATAAGTCTGATGGAGATAGAGCCTCTGTAATTTCTGCTCCACCATTTCAATTTTTCACACCCAACTCTGCTCCTGTAATTGCCCTCAAATCTACAAATGACATGTATCCATGCCTGTTTTGCAAAGGACACTTCAGTCATCTCGATATAAGGTGTCCAAATTTTGTCTCTAAAAGCAGTGAAGAAAGAAATTCATGACCTTGAGTACCAAGAGATGCTTATTCTATTCAGGGCCAATCACAATGTAGCCATGCAGCCTTGCCAAGACAAAAAAAAAGTTGTGAAACCTGCCAGCTTTTCAATCAAATCTATAATTTCATCAGGGAATCCCCTAGGATCTTATGCCAACCACACAGGAGGTGTTACGTCAATGATTTATCGATGGGATGTTGGTTCCACTCAGGCTGGAGCTCTAGGTTCTGATCTTACAGTAGGGGTGTAAGGAATCTTTATTCAATGTCCTCAGGAACTCTCTACCATCGTTCCTCACCAAAAACTATATAGATATGCAAGATGCAAATGGTACATGACATAAAAATGTGGTTTTCCTTGATACAGGTGTTGATGCAACATTAGTGAAGTTATTCAAAAGGAAGTGCCTTGGCTTGGCAGCAGATTCATTTGAATTTACCTACAGTGCTGCTTGTGGGGATATGGTAAAGGAAGCTAGTGCCAGGTGTACAGTTCGAGTTTGACCAGTATATGGATATACTCTCTATAAGCTTGTGGAAGGTGGAATCAGAATGCCAGCTCAAAATAGCCCTTCTGAGGGTGAAGAGATTTGTTTTTATTAATATCCTCATGTTGCTGTAGTTAAAGATCATTACCTACAGAAGAAGCAGAGATTGATATTCTGATTGGATATGATGAACAGAATCTTGTAATGCCTCTTGAAATTGCAAAGGCATCAATTGACCTAAAGTTACTTCCAGTTGCCACAAGAAGCACTTTAGACTGGACTATTTTTGGAGGAAACATTCCAAAGCCAAGGTTGCAAGTTGTTATAATATTTCTCTTAATGTAGTCTTTAATCTTTTTGTTATCATTGTATACCTTCAAACTGTAATTATAATTTCTAATCTCCTACACTTGTTTATTTTATTTGCAGATTCTTTTTTAGTTGTATTTAAGTAGAAAAAAGCCTTAAATACTGCTATGGCTTATTACAATTTATTCTAAATAAATATTTGAATGCTGGTTTTGATTCAGCTGGAGCATTATGGATAAATTCTTGCGACCTGAAAGATTTGATGCCAATCGAAATTCGAATACTGCTGCTAAGGAATGGAAGCATTGGCTAAAGACTTTCTTAAGTTTTCTTATTGTTATTGCAGGACTCTCTCCTAACAAATTGAATGTGCTTACGAAATATGTTACTCCATCCGTATTTGAATATATTTCTGACTCTGAATATATGAATCTGCTATTGCAACTTTATAGGATTTATATGTAAAACCTAGGAATGAAGTTTATGCTAGATCTTATTCACCCATCGACAGCAACTAGGGGAAATATTAGATGAATACTTACAGGCCCTAAAGAATCTAACTGGTGATTGTAACTACAAAGCTGTCAGTTCTGAACAATGTAAGGAGGATGCAATCCTGGAAGCTTTCATAATTGAGAATAGAACACTTAACCTAACTAAGGCCTTTGATCAAGCTAGAGCTCTAGATGAAGCACAGAAGAGTTCTGAGTCTTTCTCCATTCCACAGAAGGTTTTTGGTGTAGCTGCAGCTGCAGCTGCAGCTGCTCCTCTAGCTATGAATGAGTCTGAGAGTCATTATGAATTTTCCAGAGATGTTAGCCATGCTTCAGCTGCTGTTAGTAAAGGGCAAAGGTGCTTTTTCTGTGGGAATGGAAGATATCCACGCATCAACTGCCCAGCTCTTGAAGCAACTTTTAATTAGTGTGACAAAACAGGACATTTTGCAAAAGTGTGCAAGTCTTCTAAGGCTGGAATATCTGCTGCTACTGTGTTATCAACTTTGGCTGTTGCAACTGTGGCTTCTTCAGGTGTTCTTTCTAAAGCTACTCTTAAGATTAAATTGAATGGAAGGATAGTTGAGGCTCTTATGGACACAGGTAACTCTGAGAATTTTGTGAGTGGATCACTTATTACACGGTTAAAAATTCATGTGCACCCTGCATCTAGCATTGTCTCCATGCCTTCTACATCTTTGAGCACTAAGATACATGGTTACTACTTGGTGCATGTTGTATTGGCAGGCCATAACTATCACAGAGCTAGGTTGCCTGTGATTTCTGATCTATGCAAAGATGTTAAATTGGGTCAGAACTTTATGAATCAGGATAATAGTGTCAGCTTGATTTTTGAAGGAGACAGACCTATATTGAATGTGTGTGGACTGGCAACTTTTACCATAACTCCTCAGGCTCTTTTTGCAAATCTGACTGATGATTGTAGGCTTGTTGCTGTTAAGTCAAGATAATACAGTAAACCTGATAAAAGATTCATCTCCTCAGACATTGAGAGGCTTCTCTCAGAAGGAGTCATTGAACCCAGCAAGTCACCTTGGAGAGCTCAAGTTTTAGCCACAACTAGTGAGTGACATAAGAAAAGAATCGTTGTAGACTATTTGCTGACTATCAACCAATTTACGCTGTTGGATGCTTATCCTCTTCCAAAAACTGATGAACTGGTGAATAAAGTGGCTCAGTATCGGTTCTTCAGCACAATCGACCTAAAGTCTGCCTATCATCAAATTCCAATATTTAACGAGGACAAGCCATTCACAGATTTTGAAGCTTGTAATCAGCTGTACCTATTTACTTGGATCTCATTTGGGGTAACTAATGGTGTTGCTTGTTTCCAATGGATAATGGACCAATTTGTTGCTGACAGTGATCTTGCAGATACAACTGTGTATTTTGACAATATTACTGTCTGTGGGAAAACTAAAGAGGAGCACGATACTAACCCAGGAAGATTCATGGAGATTGCTAAGTGGACAAATTTGACCCTTAAACCTGATAAGTGTTTGTTTTCAGTTTCATCCATAGATTTCTTGGGTTATACTGTCTTTGATGGGAAGATTAAAGCAGATTCAGAATGTCTTCAGCCATTACGGGACTTGCCCATTCCACAGGATATTGCTTCATTACGTCGAACACCTGGTATGTTCTCATACTACTCACAGTGGATAGCAAACTACTCTGAGAAAGTTGTTCCTCTGTTTCAGGCTAAAACGTTTCCACTCTCTGAAGCTGCTAAGGAGATATTTAATTGATTAAAAACTGAAATTGAGAACTCGGTAGTACAATCCATTGTTGAAACTATCCCATTTGTGGTAGAGACGAATGCATCTGGGCATGCTGTGGCAGCCACTCTGAATCAGTTAAGAAGACCTATTGCCTTCTTTTCTAGGACTCTTAGCCCTAGCCATAGGAAACATTCTGCTATAGAAAAGGAGTCATGTGCAATAATAGAAGCACTTTGCAAATGGCATCACTATTTGACTGGGCGACATATTATTCTTATTACTGATCAGAAATCAGTGGCTTTTATGTTGGACTCAAAGCAATCTGGCAAAATAAAAAATTACAACATACAAAGGAGGAGAATTGAGCTTGCACGTTACATTTGATATTCAATATTGGCCTGGCAAGGATAATATCCCTGCTGATGCATTATCGAATCTATAATCTCATAATGCTGTGGGTATAGAAACTTTACTGAATTTACACAATTCACTCTGCCACCCTGGCATATCACGAATGGTGCATTTATTGTTGTGTAGGAGAGACCATCTGAAGGAGATTAGCAACTGCAAAGTAATAAATGGGGAGAGTGTAGCAGTGCAACATAGGATAGTAGTAACTGATTGCAGGCTCAGGAAATGTAGGAAAAGTAAGATGCCGAGGATGGCCCCAAAGATAAAGTGGTGGAGATTGAAAGATGCAGAGCTGAGAGCTATGATTAAGGGAAGAGTGTTGGAAGCGATAAGGTTGCATGAGGATGTACAAGAATGGGGGACAAAGAATAGTAAGGTGATTTTGAGGGTTGGTGAGGAGGTACTTGGAAAGTCATCAGGAAGGAAACCCCCAAATGATAAAGAGTCATGGTGGTGGAATGAGGAAGTGCAAGAATAGGTGAAGAACAAGAAAGAAGCTAATAAAGAGGCAGATTTATCAGGCCTGGAGCAGGATAAAGAAGAGTACAATCAGGCAAAGAAGGAGACAAGTAGAACAGTAGCTAAAGCAAAGGCAGAGACATTGAATGAAGTCTATGAAGAGCTGGAAACACCAGAAGGAGAGAAGAAAATATGGCGAATTGCCAAGGCCCGAGATGCTGCATCCAAGGACTTGACCCAAGTAAGACAAATAAAGGATGACCATGGAGTAGTTCTTGCAGAAGAGGATGAAATAAAAAGCAGATGGGAAACTTATTTTGAAGGATTACTAAATGAAGAGAACCCAAGAGCAGTATTTGAAGATGGACTTCCAAATGAAGCAGTTACAACAACAGTGGCTAGAAGAGAGGTAGAGTGGGAAGTAAGGAAAATGGAAAATTGAAAGGCAGCAGGACCTGATAAGATGCCAGTGGAAGTATGGAAGAGTCTCGGAGAGGAAGGCGTAGATATCTTGTGGGACTTGATGCAAAAGATCTTTAGTCAGGAAAAGATGCCAGAGGAGTGAAGAGAAAGCCTAATCATCCCAATCTATAAAGGGAAGGGAGACATTCAGGAGTGTGGAAACTATAGAGGTATAAAGTAAAGTCATTCTATAAAGATATGGGAGATCATAGAGAGGAGACTCAGAGAGGAAACGACAATTGGTGATGAACAGTTTGGTTTCATGCCTGGAAGAGGGACAGTGGATGCTATATTTGCTTTGACACAAATGATGGAAAAGCATCGGGAGAAACTGAAAGGACTGCATATGGTCTTTATTGACCTGGAAAAGGCATATGATCGAGTACCACGTCAAGAGGTGTGGAGGTGTATTAGAGAAAAGGGAGTCCCAAAGAAATATGCAAGAATCATCCAAGATATGTATGAGAGAGCAGAGGCAAATGTTAAGAGCAGTGTGGGCTTGACGAAAAGTCTCTCAGTAAATGTTGGTCTGCATCAAGGGTCTGCTTTGAGTCCATATCTATTTGATCTGGTCTTGGATGTAGTAACCTAGGGTATTAGAGATCAGCCACCATGGTGTATGCTCTTTGCAGATGACATTGTCGTGCATAGCAACAGACGAGAGGTAGTGGAGGAGAAGCTTGAGGAGTGGAGAAGAGTGATGGAGGATAGAGGACTGAAAATCAGCAGGAAGAAGACAGAGTACTTGAAGTTGAGAGATTATGAGGATGGGGAGGTCAATTTATGGGGGGAGGTGTTGAAAAGAGTTGAAAAGTTCAAGTATTTAGGATCAACAGTAGCAGAGGATGGTGATCTAGAGTCAGAAATAGCCCACAGAATACAAGCGGGATGGAAAACTGGAAGAAAGTGTCTGGGGTGCTGTGCGACAGGAGAATAGGGATTATGTTGAGGGGTAAAGTGCATAAGACAGTTGTGAGACCCACGATGATGTATGGAGAAGAGACATGGGCAATAAAGAAGACACAAGAGAAAAAACTGGATGTGGCAAAAATGAGGATGTTGAGATGGATGTGTGGGGTGACAAGAAGTGATAAGATCAGAAACGAGGTACTTAGAGGTACCTCAAAAGTTAGAGAAATATCAGATAAGATACAAGAAAGTAGACTAAGATGGTATGGTCATGTAGTTAGGAGAGATGAACAGTATGTTGGGAGGAGGGTGATAGAAATGGATATACAGGGTAGGAGAAGGAGGGGGAAACCAAAGCGTAGGTGGATGGATTGCATCAATGACGACCTGAGGTCTAAAGGTTTATTGGGTGATGTGGTATGGGACAGAAACATATGGAGAACACTGGCCAGAAACATCGGCCCCACATAAAAGTAGGAAAAGATGTAGACGAAGAAGGAGAAGAGGAGGTGCAATTCGTTTTAGGATGCTACACCTTCCTTTTTCTGTGGAGGAGGTAAAAAGGGCAACTTCCTCATGTCCAGCTTGCACTTACTGTAAGCCACAGTTCTATCAACCTGAATCATCTCATTTGATCAAAACAATGGTTCCATTGGAAATACTTGGCATTGATTTTAAAAGACCACTGCCATCCTCATCAAAGAATCAGTATCTGCTGACTGTTATAGACGAATTCTCTTGGTTCCCATTTGCATTTGCATGCCCTGATATGAACTCTCAGACTATTATCAGATGTCTTAGTAATTTGTTTGCAATATTTGGTATGCCTGCACATCCATTTTGATATAGGAGCTCTGTTTATGTCAGCAGACATCCACCATTTTCTCAACAGTCAAGGAATTCCTACTAGTCGCACTACTCCAAATAATCCCAAGGGAAATGGTCAGTGCAGGCAATACAGTGGAGTGATCTGAAAATCTATTGCTCTTGCACTAATATCAAAATCTCTACCTGTTTCTCATTGGGAGCTTGTTTTAGAGGATGCCCTACATTCAATCCGTATTCTAATTTCAATGGCTACAAATACTACACCACATAAGCACCTATTTGCTTTTCAATACCAGTCAACCAGCGGATACTCTCTCCCAACATGGCTTTCTTGCCCAGGATCTGTCCTTGTAAAATGCCATGTCAGAGAATCCAAGCATGATCATGTTGTTGAAGATGCAGAACTCATAGAAGCAAATCCTTGGTGTGCCCACGTACATTTCTCTAATGGCAGGGAAACTACTGTTTCAACTCGACACCTGGCTCCAGCAAATGATGTTCAGAATAATACTCAGAAGGCTTATAATTCTCGACACCTAGCTCTAGTAAATTATATTCAGAATGTTACTCACAGGACTGATAGCTTTCATTCTCCAGCTGCTAAGATTTGTAAAATACAGTATTTGAATGCTTTTAGTTTACTTTCTGGTATTATGATGTGTTTATTGCTATAAACCATTATATATTGTACACTTTGTTATAATGATTTTCTTGTCAGTATAGGTAAAAGTTATAATATATCTTTTAATGCAGCCTTTAATTTTTGTTTTATCATTGTATACCTTCTAGTTGTAATAATGTTTTCTAATTCGTTTACACTTATTTTATTTGCAAATGCTTGTAGTTGTATTTATGTAGAATAAAGTCTTAAATACTACTATGGCTTATCACACAAGTCACTGCCAAAATCTAGATCTTAACATAAATAGACGATCTTCAACAACTCTATACATCCAATGGAGTTGGGGTAGCCAACAGCACTGTGTGTATGTTCAGACTATGAAATTGCCAAATTTTAGTTTATTAAACACTTCCAGGAGATACTTCATGTAAATGAAGAGGGCCACATGTCTGTAGGGATGCTAGGAAAGCCAGGGTTCCCTGAGGCATTTAAGTGTAATAGAATTCAAACAGAGATGCGCATGTTAACTCAAGTAAAGCGACTTATCAAAAAGGGAACTTTCGAAGATTACATAATAAAAATAAAGAAACTAATTAATGATGGCTTTGTCCGTGAACTATCCCTGATAAGGCCAGAGATGAGGCCTTGTATCTGCAGCACCATTCAGAATATCAGCCACATAAGACAACAAGGACACCCATTGTCTGGAATTCAGCTTCTATGTTTAAGGGAAAGTGTTTAAACAATGGATTCCACAAAGAGCCTGCTTCCTTGCACTCACTTCTCCAGTGTCTCCTTTATTGGAAGGTGGAAGACACAGTGGTTATTGGGAATGTACAAAAGATGTTTAACTAGATCTTGCTGGGTATTAAGCACTTCTATTCATTACAGGCAGTGGTTATGCTTACCTTTTGGTGATAAACCAGCACCAGACATTGCCATGATGGCTGTTCGTCTCTTGGCAGAGGCAGCAACAGATACTGCACAAATGGGAGCACATATTATTAAGGATCATATGTATATGGATGATGTGGCAGCTTCATTTACAGAGACAAGTATGGCAGCTGAAGCTATGAATTAGGTAGATTTTTGTTATATATGCTTGTATGATGTCACAGAGAATGCTTTTGTGTCATATGATTTAGAATAAGTTACAAGATGTAATATTTATTTTTTAATTTTTATAATGATAATTATTAATATGTTTTGATCTCTGTACTTACAAAACTTATTATACATTTAGTTAATAATGCAAAGTAGTATTTCTTTATGTAATTACCCATAGCTTTCTTGATGCACTATACTTAAACTCTCTCGTGGGTGGTCATTTTGTATAAAAGATGTAGTAAATAAAATCCAAGTAATATCGGGATTTACTCTTCTATTTAAACTCGCAATAATAATTTTCTAATCTTAGTTATTTAGTGAAACTAAATGGAGTTGAAGGACATATGTGACGATGTTAGATAGTAAACAAATATATTAATTATCTCTGTTACAGGTAAAAGACAACCAGGAACTACTAGCCTGAATAAACTTACTTTAAAAACCAAACAATGAAGACGAGGACTCAACCTTCTTACCTACGAAGTTAGGGAACCCTGTGAGGAAAAAAATTCTGCGTACTGACGATCT
Organism: Halocaridina rubra; assembly: GCA_037179515.1. NCBI lineage: Eukaryota > Metazoa > Arthropoda > Malacostraca > Decapoda > Atyidae > Halocaridina > Halocaridina rubra. Next base: position 58,164 of record JAXCGZ010022869.1, read on the forward strand.
ACCATCACCAAGTCATATATAAGTCACCATGCCTTTTGATGTAAGCCAACCTGAACCCATTTTCACCTCGGAAAATCCGTCCACAGTGGCAATCATGTGGAAGGATTGGGTAGAAGGTTTTGAGATATACCTTGAGGCTGCAACCATTTCTATAGACACTCAAAAGAGAGCCCTATTCTTGTATGTAGTGGGGCCAGAAATCCGAAGGCTGATAAAAACTTTACCTGTTATCAATATCCACCCCTGACGGTGGCCGAACATAGGTGGGCCCACAGGTGGGATCGCCTGGATCTGGATTACATTTGTAAAGATGAGAGGGAACATGGGTGTTCTGCTCAGAATTAATAGTCTCCTTCAATTTTTGGGGTGCCTTGTAGAGGGGAAGGGGAAAGTCGAGATAGGATAGGGGTGAAGAAGGGAGAGGTGATGGCACCATGAGCACGCTTTTAGCCCCTAGAGGACCACCAGGAAGGAGGTGTAAGAGAAACTAGACAAAACCAAATTTATGAATATATAAAAATGAAAAATAAATTAATTAACAAAATATGGAAGAGAAAAATTAAGAAAAAGAAGGGGTCTTGCTGATGACCAGCAAGGACAAGGCTTCCTTTTGGAACTTCACCAGCGTGTGTTGGGTTCATGCTGGAGAAGCTGAGGAACAGGTTTTCAGTCTCATGAGCACATCTCTTGACAAAGAGCATGAGTTGTTGCCTGGTTACCTAAGAGGAGGGTACTGGCTGCTGATGTTTAGTAGGCTGTTATGAAGTTCATTGTTGCTATTCTGATTATGGAGCTAGCAACATGAAGGGCATTAGGATCCATGCTAAGTGTTACCGGGAGCACTTTCCTTCCGTCGAATTTCAGAAAAGACTTCACATTCTAGGATGTAGTGGAGTAGTGGACGCGGCAAAGCTTCCTGACAAAAGGTGCACTCCCTAAAGACATCTTCCACTATTTGCCAGGTGCACTTATAACCAAGTCTCAGATGGTGCAAGTTGATTGCTGTGCTTCTGCAGTGGTTCTTGGGTAGGGTGCTGTGCTGGAGATTGGTGGTGGCTTTGTACCACCTGGTGATGGAAGAACTGGTGTCAGTGCTCAAGTTGTGTCTGGCTAGTAATAGGTTAAGGAGTGACCTGGAAGCTTTGGTTTTGATCTGGAGAGTCCCGGAAGGCAGGGATATTTGAATCTTTGCTCGGAGAGAGGCTTGTTTGGCAGCTTGGTCGGCTTCTTCATTTCCGTTGATGCCGACATAGCTGAGAATCCAAACAAGAGTGATGGCTTTTCCAATGCTGACTGCCCTATGGTAAAGGTGAAGAATGCTGGTAAAAATTCTCACATTATCTTTGTGGACTGGCTTCTTGATGGCATGTAGGGCGTCTTTAGAGTCGGAGAGAATAAGGGCATGGTCAGTTCATATCTGGAAGAAGAAACTGAGGGTGTTGGCTATGCCAGCCACCTGAGTTTGGAGCGAGAAGCAGGAGTTCGACAGCCTCCAAGATTGGATGTGGTCTTCGGTGGTGAAGGCGGCCATTGAGGCTCCAGTTTCTTGACTGAATGAGCCGTCAGTGTAAAATATTTGGGAGTTTGGCCTGGTCCAGCTCTAAATTTTGTCCATGTATGTGTTTTTAAGGACAAGTGGCTTACCTGAGCTTTTCGGGCTGTCTGGCAGCTCGATATTTTTGTTGAGAGGCTAGTCGTCCCATGGAGGAGGGCATCGGTAGTCAGGGAGCAGAGCGTCCCGGATCTTGTCTAGGATATCTTCCTTGACTAGTAATGCTAGTCAATGGTCCACATAGCATCAGTTTGCATAACCTGTATCTTGTCCCATTGTTGGTTTTTCAGTAGACAGAAGGTGGGACATGCATAGTCTATGAGGCTTCATATGGCTTGCACATAGAAGGTTCTAAGAAGACCGAAGGATGCGCAGTGGAAAAGGACTGCCATCCGTCGAAGGATGGTTTGGCGCAGTTTACGTTTGTCACACAAGTGTTGTATCTCGGGTCTGGAAGTTAGTCGGCTATTGATGTATACACCCAGGTAGAGGTGCTCAGTAACCAAGTCCACAGGCTCATTGCCTATGACCAGTCTAGTGTCTGGTCTCCATTGGTGGATGGGGAGCGCCTTGGTTTTGAGGGCATTTATCTTTAGTCTGAGGGAGATGGAGGCTTTGTAAATCTTGGTGAGGCAGCGCTGAGTCTTGATTAAATTCCTATCACCTCTTGTGATGAGGGCAAAGTCGTCAGCATAATTGAGGATCTTAGCTCCAGCTGGTAGCTCAATGTCCATGATTTTTTCCATGAGACAGTTGAAAAAGAAAGGGCTGAGAATTCCACCTTGGGGAGTCCCGTTTTCATAGACTTTACAGGTGGAATATTGCCCTTGAACTTTGACTCGAGTGCTACGGTTTTGTAGACTCAGCTTGATCCAGGAGAGAAGGTTTCCTTTGATCTGCTTTGTGCCCAGAGCAGAGAGTATTGCTGGTACATTGGCAAGTTCAAAGGCCTTCTCTAGATCAAGAATAATGATGTCCACGACAGTCATTGATGAATGATTGCATTGAAGCTATGCATCCTAAGGTGCCTAGGCCTGGCTGGTAGGCAAATATACTTTCATGGAAGAGTGGGCACTTCCAACAAAGTCTGTTAAGCACCATCTTTACTGCCGTCTTGCTCAGGCAGCTTAAGAGGGAGATAGGGCGTGGGTTATCAGGATCTTTTTTCTTAGGAATGAGCTGAAAATCTGTCTTGTTCCATGAAGTTGGTCTGACTCTCTAAGAATATGTCTTGTTAATCAGAGAGAGTAGAGCAAGCTCCCCTTGCGACCCCATATTCTGAATCATCATGTATGTGATTCTGTCTGCACCTGGGGCTGTGTTCTTGAAGTTTTTGCTTACTTTCTGCTGCTCAGTCAGAGTGAAGGGGGCATCTGCTTGATCTTCAGTGTTGATGGTCTCTTCTACTTCATCCCATCTTGCAGCGGTGAGACCCTGAAGAGTTGTTCTGGTTGCGGTGAGGAGCTGGTCGGAGTTAGCCCTCTCCACGAATTTGGTGGAGAGTTCTTCAGCTACCCTGCTGTGGTCCCTGTGGGGGATGGTTCTAGGAGGTCATCATTTAGCAAAAAAGTTGATATTTCCCCACATTTGGCCCACAGAGGTGTGAGCATCTGGGTACACAAAATAATAGAATAATTAAATAAATACCAAAAATACACCTGTCAACAGTACTGAGTTAAGTTGCCAAGTAGTACAGCTGTGTTATTTTCTTCATTTTTTTCTTTTCTTTTAGCTTTCTCTTTTACTATTTTTTTTATTTTGTATATATTTTGAGTTAAATGTAAAGTTTAATCCTGTGATAACATATCTTGGTTAGCAAGTGAGTTTATCAGTTAAGAAGAATATATAGCAGAAAGAGGTGGGTGCCTCCTCAGACACAAATTCGAATTTTCCTTCAGGTTTGACTTTTTTTTTTTGTTGCATTTTTTTTCTTTTTATCATCAAATTACCATAGTCAGATTTTTAAGTTAAGATGTGTGTTACCAGAAAGGAGATAAATTGAGTCACTAAATAGCACTTATATGGAGATATAAAAATTCTGTGTGAAGCGTATATAAAAGTTTTTTCTCTTTTTTTTCTCTTTCGCTTCTTCTTTCTATATTCTGTGAGAAGGAGAACATAAAAATGAGGCCATCTCTGTCCCAAACCTCTCCCACCCATGGGTTGGGAGGAGGGGTAGCTATTAGGAGACTAAAACAGAAAATCAAGGATTCAGAGGCAATGGTTATAAGCCTTGATGATAAAATTCGGAATATGGATGGAGAAATGAAAGCGAATGAAACACTCAGAAAGGAAATAAGATTTTTGGAGGAAGCAAATAAAGCACAAGGGCAGGAGAGAAAGGAACTAGAAAAAAGAATAAAGAAGCTGGAAAGGGAAAAGAGTGAACTAAAAACTAGAATTTCTAAACTAGAAGATAAACACAAACAACTAAATGACAACCTAAATGAATTAGATGTTAGTTCACTGCTCTCTTCTGAGAGAGACGAGATTGCAGCTTGGAATGTCCAGATTAAGGAAAACATTGAACAGTTTAGAAAAGAGTTCCAGGAGCTGAATATGGAAAATGATGCCATGAAAACTTCCTTTGCTGATACACTAAAGGGGAATGTGGCAGTAAAAGAGGCTGTAAAGGTGGTGGCACTGGAAAACATACAAACAGTTGACTATAAAGAGACAATAATTGAAAAAATTAAAGAAGTTGTGATGGAAAGGGCAAACCCACTCATCAAACAGACACTTGATAAAGAGAAGACAGTGGTAATCTCAGGCATAAGCGAATCCCAGGAGCCAACATGGCAGGGGAGACTTGAAGAAAATAAAGCTAGGGTTGTAGACCTGATAAGAAAGCTTGGTGTAGTTTGTGGTCCTGAGGATATTGCAAACATACACCAACTAGATAAATATTCGAGGGAAGGAAAGCCGAGACCAACAAAAGTAACCTTTGAGAGAGGGGAAACATGTAGGGAAATATTGTTGAGAAAAAAAAGTCTAACAGACCTTCAAGAATTCAACGAAGTGTTCATTAGACGATACAGAACACAGGAAGAGATGGGAAAGATCAAAAGCTTGTTGCAAGAGGCAAGAAGGTTAAATGAGGAAAGAAATGAAGAAGAGAAGAAAAATTTTCATTTCAGAGTTCTTCCAGACAAAGGGGAGATAAAGAAGATAATGACAGAAGATCAGGGGATGGGGCCTCATTAAGATTGTTATACACAAATGCTGATGGATTAGCTGGTAAGGCAGTAGAATTAAAAGATAGGATTCACAACAGTAAGGCAGATATAGTAGCAATTACAGAGACTAAGTTGAGTGAGGACATAAACAGTGTCACAGTTTTTCCTAAGGGCTTCAGAATACTAAGGGTTGAAAGATCTGAGAGGACTGGTGGAGGGATAGCACTGCTCATAAGTGAAAGGATTCAAGTTGAAGAAATAAACTTGGCCATAGAAAGTGAGTTCAAGGAATTTCTTGTTGCTCGCATAAATACTGGGTCAGAGAGCATAATAATAACTGTTGTATATAACCCACCAAGGGACCAGAATAGGCTAGAAGTTTATGAGGAAAGTCATATAGGTACTATTGAAGTCATAGACTCAGTTGTTAACATGGCACGGGAGAGAAAATGCAGGATTTTGATTATGGGAGATTTTAATCATGTAGAGATAGACTGGATAAATCTTGACCCACACAGTGGTGAGGACTCATTCGGGGCAAGATTCCTAGATTGCGTACAAGGGAATTTCCTACACCAACTTGTAATGGAACCAACGAGGGCCAGGGGTGGGGATGAGCCATCACTACTTCATCTAGTATTCACAGATAATGTGTTGGATATTGAAAAAATTGAGCATGAACCACCAATTGGAAAGAGTGACCACTGTGTGTTGTTGATGGAGTATATCATTGAAGATATTCTTCCTGAGAGTGGAGGCACTAAGGACATGAGGAGGAACTATCCGAAAGGAGATTACATCAAAATGAATGAGCTTTTTGCAGTTATTGACTGGAGAACCTTATTTTACAACAAATCTGTACAAGAAATGTATGACATCTTTTGTGAGAAATATGGGAAGATAGTAGATTGCTGCATACCTGTCACCAAAGTAGGTGTAATTCATGCCAGAGAGAAATGGTTCAATAATGAGTGTAAAGAGCTAAGGAGTGGAGAGACAAATGCTGGAAAAGGTATAGGAGGAGAAAAAACATAAATGCCTGGCAAACCTACAAAAGAGCAAGAAATGACTACCTAAGTAAAAGAAGAAAGGCAGAGAGAGACTATGAGAGGGACATCACCAGGAAGGCTAAAGAAAATCCCAAGCTTTTCCAATGCTTTATCAGAGAAAAACTGAAGGTAAAAGAACAGGTTTTAAGGCTAAAGGGAGCGGATGGAATCATCACTGAGACGGATGAAGAGATCTGCAAAGAATTGAATAAGGAATTTCAGTCAGTATTTACAGTAGAAAATACGCCACCCCCTCAGATTGCAGAGATAGAAGCTCAAGGGCCGGTATTAGAGAACATCAACCTTACAGCCACAGAGGTATGCAAAGCGCTGATGGATATAGATGTTCATAAAGCTACAGGTCCTGATGACATATCCACTCATGTACTTAAAAAATGCGCAAACTCAATATCAGTGGCACTAAGTATCATATTTAAAAAGTCACTAGAGTCAGGGGAGATTCCAAGATGATGGAAACAAGCAAATGTGATACCTATCTTCAAAAAGGGAAGGAGGGATACGGCTCTGAACTATAGACCAGTTTCCTTGACCAGCATAGTTTGCAAAGTTATGGAGAAACTACTAAGGAAACATATCTCTCTTCACTTGGAATCCTTCAACTTTTTGTCAGTGAGGTAACATGGCTTCAGAGAAGGTAGATCAACAGTAACAAACTTATTAGAATTTTATGATGAGGTAAGCCGAATCTTACAGGACAGAGAGGGCTGTGCAGATTGCATATTCCTAAGCTTCCAGAAAGCATTTGACACTGTTCCACATGGGAGACTTATTAGGAAGCTGCAAGCAATTGTTAGAATAGGTACAAATGCAAGAAGGCCCAAGCTTGACTACTCGGTGGCTGGAGTACAACTTCAAGAGACAGAAAATGAGAGAGATCTAGGAGTAAACATCCTGGCAGATTTGTCTCCAGAAATACATATAAATGGCATAATAAGGGCAGCATATGCATTCTTATCAAATGTAAGGGTAGCCTTCAGGCACATGAACAAGGAAATGTTCAGAAATATTTATGTAACCTATGTGAGGCCAAAACTCGAATATGCAGCCCCCTATTGGAATTCACACTTGAAAAAGGACATAGCTGAGCTTGAAAAAGTTCAAAGACATGCCACGAAACTGGTGCCAGAAATACGCAATCTCAGTTATGATGGGAGGCTGAGGGAATTAGACTTACCATCACTAGAAGCTAGAAGATTGAGGGGGGGGGATATGGTAACAGTCTATAAATTCCTTCCTGGTTATAATAGAGTGGATAGGGATCGATATTTTGATATGTTTGGCTCTAGAACTAGAGGTCATAGTTTGAAGCTTCGTAAGAAAACTTCTTTGCAGGATGTAAGGAAATACTTTTTCAGTGTAAGAGTAGTTGATAATTGGAATTGGCTAAGCGAGGAGGTAGTTAATGCTATCTCAATCCATAGTTTTAAGGACAGGTATGATAAGTATCACTAAGTTTAAAATGGAACCGATCAGGAGACGGGAAGATACGAGCTTTGGGCTCTTTCCCGTAAATACAATTAGGTAAATACAATTAGGTAAATACCTCTGAAGCCATTTTTTCCTCTTAATTTCTCGTTTCTCTTCATGGACATGTTGCTTGACTATCTGGAGAGTACGGTAGGAGTCTTCAGTGCGAGAGTTCTGGTAATTGAGTTTTTTGACTCTATCACAGTAGTACCACCTGTCATGAAGATTAGAGTAATGTGGCTTGCAGAGGGGGATAGAGGAGTTAGCTGTGGCTTGCAAGACGTAAACTAGCTCAACCTCAGCTTGGTCAATATCTCCAGGTGGGGTATAAGGTGAGTACCAATTGTTCAGGTGCTCCTGGAATCGGCCCCAGGCGGCCCTCTTGAAATTCCACTGAGGAGGAGGAGCAGGGATTTGGAAGATTTCAGGAATTAGCAGCTTGAGGTGGATTCCATAGTGGTCACTCATGACCAGGGGGTGAACTCTGCAAGTGGTGTCTTGTTTTAGGGAGTTGGAGACGAAGGTGAGATCCAGTATTCCACCTCTGTCATGAGTTGGCTTGTGGGTGTTGAGCAAGGTGATGTTCTCGTGGTCATCCAGCAGACTCATGATGTGTCTGCCTGCAGCACAGGGGTGCTCATACCTGAATCTTGGATGGTGCACATTAAAGTCGCCTCCTATTAACAAGTCACGATGGCTGGCTAAACCAACGAGAGCAGACAGGTCTAAGTCACCATTGTGCTGTCTATAGATGTTCTAAAGATCTATGCAGCTGCCCTGTAGTTTAATGTCGACAGCAAGGACATTGACACCTCCTCCGCAAAAGACAGGTTAGGTGATTTCTTTGGCCAGTAAATTTTTCCTGATAAAGGTGGCGCTGCCTCTATTCTCTCCCGGAGTCCAATGATGGTAGAATCCCTGGAACACAGAGACTTAAGGAGTGCTTTGATCTGTACTCAAGGTTTCTTGAACCATGATGACATCGATATTATCAGCTCTGGCAATGGCTTCCAGGTGTTGAATTTTCTATCTCAAACCCTGGGCATTCCAGTGAGGGATCCCAAGAATAGGCATCATGAAGATTTAAAGAGTGGAGGTGGAAGGAGCGGTGGCCTGTTGAGGCTGGCAGTGGTTCCTGGAGACGAGGGCTTGGGAAACAATGCTATGAGTAATTTCAACAAGTTGATTGAAGGTATCTCTTAGAGAGGTGTTGGCAGTGAAGACTTGAATGGCTGCTTGAATAGCCTGAGTAATGAGGCTGGTGATATCTTCCACCATGAAGATGGGTGGAGGTTTGGGAATGGGTTGGGCTGAGGAGACAGAAGAAGGTGTTTGGAGAGGCTGTTAAGAATAAGTGGGAGTGCGGGTGTAAAGTCTGGGGTCCCGGGACCTGGAGTGGTTAGGAGGTCTGTGAATGATGGTAGCTGCAGTCTGAGTATTGCAAGAAGTGGTGTTATGTGTCTGAGTGTTGTGTGGGGTGGTGTTGTTAGTGTGGGTGTTGTGCGGGGTGTCAGTGAGAGTGTGACTGTTGTGTGAGGAGGTGGTTGGAGTTGGTGTGGGAGTGGGAGCAGCACGAGGTGTAGTCCATGTGTCAGGGGCCAGGTTAGTGTTATGTGATGGGTGTTGGGTAGGGGGGTTGGGTAGGGGGGGAGGAGGGGATCTGTGCCAGGGATTTGAGGTGGGAGGAGGAGCAGGAGTGAAGGTAAAGGTGGTGTATTTGGTGGCAGGAATAGAGGAAGGGAATCTTTGAGGAATCCTCTTCAGCCTCTCAGGACAGCGATTATTTGGTGGCACCCCTGGCAGTTAGGGCACTTGGCCACTGTCTCTTCATTTATTTAGTGAGACAACAGTCAGTGGCATGCCCCCCACTGCAGATAGCACATCTCACTGGGAAATGGCAGGTGTTCCGGTGATAGCCAAACCATTGACAGCAGAAAAATCTTAGGGGTTAAGGGTTATATTCCCTGAGATGGAATTTGCCCTAGATGCCAAGGTACACTTTGGCAGGAGATGGACCACATATGTGGACTAAAACATAATTTGAAGGGGCGGTTTGTCCTTCAATCTTGGAGGAGCAGCACAAGGCAGTGGTGATGTATGGCTGCTTGGTAAATAGATCCACTGACCAAGCAATCGGGAAGTTAACGAGGATGAACTTTCTTATTTTTTGAGCTGGGGGTGTCTCGGCCAGTCGAGGAGAGTTGAGGTCACGGATCTTCTCTGCAGCTTCGGTGGAGGATGGGTGGATGATAAATTCACCCTGTACATTGGCTTTGATGGTGCAGCCAAATTCTTTGAGCTGGCCTTCCAGCTCTCTTAGGAAAGTGTAGACCTCTGCAGTGGAGGGGGCCTGAACTTTTAATTTAGAGATGGGTTCTCTAATGGCAGTGGCCTTCGGGGCTGGGGGGTGAACTGGAGCGGCAGCGCTCTCCTGGCTGCTGGTAGAGGCCATCCTTTGCCTCTTCTTTCTCAAAAGCATCCAACCCTCCTGGGGGGGGGGGTTAAGCTCCATCACCACGTCTGGTGGGGGTAGCAGGAGAGTCGGAGGTGGGCATGACTAGAACCTAGTCATGTAGATCCACAGACCCTCACTGGGTACTATATTTCGCTACTTGCACTGAGCACTTTATTAATTTGATTTATATATAATAATACAGACCTTACCACTCTGAAGCGGTTGTGAATCACACTATAACACTGAGAATACAAAAACGGGGGTGAAAACAAGAAAGTAAAAATAATAAAGAAGAAATGCTTGAAAAGGTATTTATCACTTAGGTGAGCACAGAACACACTGTATATCCGAGTTGGTTAGCACAGAAAAAAAAAATCTGAAAGGGAATTTATAACTTAAGTTAACGCAAAAATAAAAAACCCTAAAACGGAAATTTATCACTGAGCACCTAGATAATAAACACTAAAAATGCTTACACTGTGCACAAAACAGAACCTGGAATAAACGAGAGAATTCACACGGTTTTATAGCACCAAAATGCACCTAAAAGGAGACGAAAAAAAAAATAAACTTGCTTTTCCCTTTTTAACTTTTACAAGAGAGAAAAAAAAAGATAAAATGCTTCAGTTCCGATTTATAACAGAGGCTCACTATTCCGATTTTACTCCTTCTAGAGAGAGAGAAAAACAATGGAAATAAGAACGTCTTCCTATCGTTATCAACTTTCCAATGAAGGAAAGGAGTAGAAGAGGAAATCCAGTCAAGGTGGAGGAGGAGTCGACTTCAGGCTGCTGGCTTCTAGCTGTTGGTGGGCAGGAGATGAGAGGAGGACATCTGTCTCTTACTGGAGCTGGAACCTGACAGAGATATGAAGACTGTATTGCATATATTGATGCTGTCAAAGCCTTGAATAAACACTTTGCCCCTAAAACAAACATTAGGTATGATCACACATTGTTCTGGCCAACTATACACATATAAAGAGAGAGCACAGTTAGTTATGTTAACAGGCTCAGGAAAGTATATTAAATCTGCAACTTTAGTGCCTTGGAGGATACTCTCTTACATTTCCCTTATTGTCAGTAATAAGGGAAAGATTACTCCAAGAGAAAGATTTATCTTTAGAGAATCATCTAGATACTGCTAGGTGTTATGTACTAAACCTGTTCAAGATAAGTAGATGGTTGTAAAGCTCTATGAAGCTCTATAATTGTCTATAATGTGTAGTCATTATAATACATATCCCATTCTCGTCGTTAATGTTAGAGAGATGATGTGGGGTGGATATGTATACACAACTATACTGAAACTGCTTTTATTTTGTTATGCCATTTGTAGAAGAGTATAGATTCTAAAACTAAACAAAATATATAGATGACATGTGAACAATCAATAATACTAGATAATACTGAAACATTTGTTAAAACGATCGAAACCCTTATATAAAGTTTCGAAACATGCTGTTTATGGTTGTCAAATGTAAATAATAGAAAACACTTCCTGAGTGTGCAACAGAAAACTTAACACTAATTAAAGGGGTATCTTAGACACAATACTTCCTTCGTCCTTAAAAGAGTTTTGAGTACATATATGGGTATATGAAAAATATATCTTGTCTTAATATCTATATTATCATAATATCATGCATGGTTACAAATCTAATTACATAGGAGATATTCCCCTGGTTGCCCTATCAGGAAGTACCCTGCGTGCAACTGGACTCTGGGGTAAAGGCACAGTTAATGCGTCTGCTGAGAATGAAACCTCTGTGTTCGTGACTGGTTCCACTGCTTTTCTGGGATGAAGAGTTTGTTCAGTATCAGACTGATCTGCTGAGAGGTGGTGCCTATTGTCAGACCAAGAAGGCTTTAGCTGATCAATGCGTCTTCATTACATTCCCATTTACTCGAGTATCATAATGAATATTCCCAACCTTTCATGTAATTTCCCCAGGTATCCACTTGTCTGGTGTTGTGTATGATCGTACAAGTACTGGAGATGAAGGTTGAATGTGTCATATCTCCTTTTGGTGTTGTAATTATGTCCAGCCTTTGTTCTGCTGATCACTAAGTAAATCAGGCAACATCAGATCTAATTTAGTCCTAATCCTCCTCCCCATCAACAAAACTGATGGTGCCCTACCCGTAGTTGCATGCAGAGTAGTTCGATAACTTAAGAGAAATTTACTTATGCTAGTAGGAACAGTAGCATGCGAGGCTTGTCGACATTTCGTATTGTGCTTAAAACCCTTTAGCGGGCACTATAAGAAATAATGATGTCAAAGGGAAACTCTCTTAGTATGTTGAAGAAGAATTTTTTCTAAGAACTTTTTACTTAGAACATTTTTCAAAATGGGTGGTCTAAACCCCCCCAAAAAAGTATCCTTCCACTGGGAAATCGACTTTTGACAGCAGTATCCCAATTTGGATGCTTTGCATGTTAAGTGATTGTTTTTTCAACAAATTAGAGTTCTTTTCTAAAGCAACCTAAAGTATCTTTTTTGAATTTTCTTTATATGTTTTTGATTTGCAATGTTTGGCTTGCTTTATTTTATATTTATACCATTTATTTTTCAATTGAAAATTGAATATATGTAATAATAAAGCATAAACAAATAAGGAAATGAGAAGGTAACTCTTTTGTTTACCTTTATTATACAAAACACAACATACAAAATACAAAATACAATTACAAAATTCTAAATATCCAAAAAATCAAAGAGTAACATTGTGGAATGGTGCAAAGCAGTTCCTGGAATCGGAGAGACACAGTGCCACATTACAAACATTGCACATCCACTGTCCCAAACCTCTCCCACCCATGGGTCGGGAGGAGGGGTAGCCATCAGGGGACTTAAACAGAGAATCAAGGAGTTAGAGGAAATGGTTATAAGCCTTGATGATAAAATTCGGAATATGGATGGAGAAATGAAAGAAAATGAAACACTCAGAGAACAAATAAGATCTTTGGAGGAAGCAAATAAAGCACAAGGGCAGGAGAGAAAGGAACTAGAAAAAAGAATAAAGAAGCTGGAAGGGGAAAAGAGTCAACTAGAATCTAGAATTTCTAAACAAGAAGATAAAAACAAACAGCTGAATGACAACCTAAAGGAATTAGATGTTAGTTCACTGCTCTCTTCTGAGAGAGACGAGATTGCTGCTTGGAATGTCCAGTTTAAGGAAAACATTGAACAGTTCAGAAAAGAGTTCCAGGAGCTGAATATGGAAAATGATGCCATGAAAACTTCCTTTGCTGATGCACTAAAGGGGAATGTGGCAGTAAAAGAGGCTGTAAAGGTGGTGGCACTGGAAAACATGCAAACAGTTGACTACAAAGAGACAGTAATCGAAAAAATGAAAGACGTTGTGATGGAAAGGGCAAACCCACTCATCAGACAGGCACTTGATAAGGAGAAGACAGTGGTAATCTCAGGCATAAGTGAATCCCAGGAGCCAACATGGCAGGGGAGACTTGAAGAAAATAAAGCTAGGGTTGTAGACCTGATAAGAAAGCTTGGAGTAGTATGTGGTCCTGAGGATATTGTAAACATACACCAACTAGGTAAATATTCGAGGGAAGGAAAGCCGAGACCAACAAAAGTAACCTTTGAGAGAGGGGAAACATGTAGGGAAATATTGTTGAGAAAAAAAAGTCTAAAAGACCTTCAAGAATGCAAAGAAGTGTTCATTAGACGATACAGAACACAGGAAGAGATGGGAAAGATCAAAAACTTGTTGCAAGAGGCAAGAAGGTTAAATGATGAAAGAAATGAAGAAGAGAAGAAAAATTTTCGTTACAAAGTACTTCCAGACAAAGGGGAGATAAAGAAGATAATGAAAGAAGATCAGGGGATGGGGCCTCATTAAGATTGTTATACACAAATGCTGATGGATTAGCTGGTAAGGCAGTAGAATTAAAAGATAGGATTCACAACAGTAAGGCAGATATAGTAGCAATTACAGAGACTAAGTTGAGTGAGGACATAAACAGTGTCACAGTTTTTCCTAAGGGCTTCAGAATACTAAGGGTTGAAAGATCTGAGAGGACTGGTGGAGGGATAGCACTGCTCATAAGGGAGAGGATTCAAGTTGAAGAAATAAACTTGGCTATAGAAAGTGAGTTCAAGGAATTTCTTGTTGCTCGCATAAATACTGGGTCAGAGAGCATTATAATAACTGTTGTATACAACCCACCAAGGAACCAAAATAGGCTTGAAGTTTATGAGGAAAGTCATATAGGTACTATTGAAGTCATAAACTCAGTTGTTAACATGGCACGGGAAAAAAAATGTAGGATTTTTATTATGGGAGACTTTAATCATAAAGAGATAGATTGGATAAACCTTGACCCACACAGTGGTGAGGACTCATTCGGGGCAAGATTCCTAGATTGCGTACAAGGGAATTTCCTACACAACATGTAATGGAACCAACAAGGGCCAGGGGTGGGGATGAGCCATCACTACTTGATCTAGTGTTCACAGATAATGTGTTGGATATTGAAAATATTGAGTATGAACCACCAATTGGAAAGAGTGACCACTGTGTGTTGTTGATGGAGTATATCATTGAAGATATTCTGCCTGAGAGTAGAGGCACTGAGGACATGAGGAGGAACTATCCGAAAGGAGATTACATCAAAATGAATGAGCTTTTTGCAGTTATTGACTGGAGAACCTTATTTACAACAAATCTGTACAAGAAATGTATGACATCTTTTGTGAGAAATATGGGAAGATAGTAGATTGCTGCATACCTGTCACCAAAGTAGGTGTAATTCATGCCAGAGAGAAATGGTTCGATAATGGGTGTAAAAGAGCTAAGGAGTGGAGAGACAAATGCTGGAAAAGGTATAGGAGGAGAAAAAACATAAATGCCTGGCAAACCTACAAAAGAGCAAGAAATGACTACCTAAGTAAAAGGAGAGAGGCAGAGAGAGATTATGAGAGGGACATCACCAGGAAGGCTAAAGAAAATCCCAAGCTTTTCCACAGCTTTATCAGAGGAAAACTGAAGGTAAAAGAACAGGTTTTAAGGCTAAAGAGAGCGGATGGAAGCATCACTGAGATGGATAAAGAGATCTGCAAAGAATTGAACAAGGAGTTTCAGTCAGTATTTACAGTAGAAAATACCCCACCCCCTCAGATTGCAGTGATAGAAGCTCAAGGGCCGGTATTAGAGAACATCAACCTTACAGCCACAGAGGTATGCAAAGCGCTGATGGATTTAGATGTTCATAAAGCTACAGGTCCTGATGACATATCCCCTCATGTGCTTAAGAAATGCGCAAACACAATATCAGTGGCACTAAGTATCATATTTAAGGAGTCACTGGAGTCGGGGGAGATTTCAAGATGCTGGAAACAAGCAAATGTGATACCTATCTTCAAAAAGGGAAGGAGGGATACGGCTCTGAACTATAGACCAGTTTCCTTGACCAGCATAGTTTGCAAAGTTATGGAGAAACTACTAAGGAAACATATCTCTCTTCACTTGGAATCCTTCAACTTTTTGTCAGTGAGGCAACATGGCTTCAGAGAAGGTAGATCAACAGTAACAAACTTATTAGAATTTTATGATGAGGTAAGCCAAATCTTACAGGAAAGAGAGGGCTGGGCAGATTGCATATTCCTAGACTTCAAGAAAGCGTTTGACACTGTTCCACATGGGAGACTTATTAGGAAGCTGCACTCAATGGCTAGAATAGGTGGAAATGTTTTGGAATGGATAAAAACTTACTTAGAAGGAAGGGAACAGAGGGTTAGAGTAAGACACTCAGTGTCTGAATGGAGAAGAGTTAGTAGTGGAGTTCCACAGGGTTCAGTTTTAGGGCCACTTTTGTTCCTTGTATATGTAAATGACCTACCAGAGTCTGTAAATTCATTCATGAATATGTTTGCAGATGATGCAAAGATTGTGAAGAAAGTAAAAAACGAGAACAATGGTAGAGAACTTCAGGAGGATCTAAATAATCTGCATGAGTGGTCAGAAAAGTGGCTAATGAAATTCAATACTTCAAAATGTAAGGTAATGAGAATGGGTACAAGTGCAAGAAGGCCCAAGCTTGACTACTCGGTGGCTGGAGTACAACTTCAAGAGACAGAAAATGAGAGAGATCTAGGAGTAAACATACTGGCAGATTTGTCTCCAGAAATACATATAAATGGCATAGTAAGGGCAGCATATGCATTCTTATCAAATGTAAGGGTAGCCTTCAGGCACACGGACAAGGAAATGTTCAGAAATATTTATGTAACCTATGTGAGGCCAAAACTCGAATATGCAGCCCCCTTTTGGAATCCGCACTTGAAAAAGCACATAGCTAAGCTTGAAAAAGTTCAAAGACATGCCACGAAACAGGTGCCAGAAATACGCAATCTCAGTTATGATGAGAGGTTGAGGGAATTAGACTTACCATCACTCGAAGCTAGAAGAGTAAGGGGGGATATGGTGACAGTCTTTAAATTCCTTCATGGTTATGATAGAGTGGATAGGGATCGATATTTTGATATGGCTGGCTCTAGAACTAGAGGTCATAGTTTTAAGCTTCATAAGAAACTTCTTTGCAGGATGTAAGGAAATACTTTTTCAGTGTAAGAGTAGTTGATAATTGGAATTCGCTAAGCGAGGAGGTAGTTAATGCTATCTCAATCCATAGTTTTAAGGACAGGTATGATAAGTATCACTAAGTATAAAATGGAACCGATCAGGAGACGGGAAGATACAAGCTTTGGGCTCTTTCCCGTAAACACAATTAGGTAATCACAATTAGGTAATCACATTCTGCTTTGTTGAGCACTGTTTGCATGTCTGCCTCATGGGGGTGAAAATGGGAACATGTCTTATGAGGGCATTATCCCTGACTGTCTGTGGTACTGTGGTGACCTCTGACCTCTAACTGGGAGGGTCACTTTGCCAAAAACCTCCGGAGCAGGAGAGGCCCATTTCTGTTGCAGTCTGCAGTACCTGGAGATGGAGAGACAAAAATTTCTCAGGGGGATGGGTTTCTCTGAAAGTTTAATGACATCTCTCTTGTACAACAGCCATGCGTTAGCAATGCAGACATCCAAGCAGTACCCAAAGATCTTCAGTGGCCAGAGTCTTGAACGAAGTGGAGTTTTGTACAAATGAGTGAGCATGTCACTCTTGTCAATGCCACCCATCTTACAGTTGTACTGTTTGGTGACATTTGGACATTGGATGTCAACCTTCTCGTGGGCTTCTTTGTCATACCTCTTGACAGTTGTTATGGGTTCCACTCCTGCATCACTGGATAGGATGTTGACGACCTTGTTGTCTTTCCACTTTAGTGCCAGGACTCCATTACAACTTTTGTAATCCATAGTGCCTAGCTTCGTCTTCTTCCTATTCAGCTGAGCAGTCGAAGCTAGTCCAGGTTTTCCTGTCCTGGTCTCCCTGGCAGCGCCAACATATCGGCAGTTGTAAGTGTCCCTCAGGTGTTCCACAAGGCCAATGCTGGTAAAAAAGTTGTCAGCATACACAGATGTCTTGTCTTGGTGCTTGAGAGTTTTGACGAGGGTGATGACAACTTTGGCACTCATGTTCAAGAGTGCCTCCTCTTTAGACACCTGGACGTGGTGGGAGATGAAGGTTGTCTGGCCCTGATACATGAGGATGTCATTTATAATTTCATCGATGCTGGCCCTGCAGAAGAATTTGTAGACCCATTTATCCGGCTTGTTTTTGATGTACTGCCTCAAGTTACCAGCCCTAGTCCCTTTGTAAGCAACCATAACCTCATCAATACTCTGATAAGGTGTTTCCGGAATCATCAGGAAGTTCTTGGTGATGGCATTAATGACAGGGTGGATCTTATAGAATCTGTCTTGAGTACCAGCAATTAGTTGATTGTCAGCAAAATGTAGCCTCGCTTGCATGAGACGAAATCTCTTTGAGGGCATGAAGTCTGCCACTTGTGGCACCCTCGTGTCAGTGGCCCAGTAATCTGCAGTGCAAGGCAAGTGGACCACACCCATGTAGATGAGGATGCCGAGGAATACAATCATCACCGATTGATCTGTCGAGAAGGTCGTCCTGAAGTCACTTTGCTTTGCATAAAGGTTCGTCTGATAGACAAGGTGGTCCAGGAGTCCGTGTCAAACATCTTTGTGAAGTACCAGAATGGGTCATTGATAATGGGCATTACTGCATGTTCAAACGGTTGTAGAGGAGGGTTTTTTACGTCCTCCTTCACCCAATTCCTTTCAACTGTGGCACTTCCAGTGTCAGTGCCAACCTCCTTCTCTTGTTCCCACCCCTCCTCCTCTTCTGCTACTTCCGCTGTTGGGTTGAAACTTCGATGCTTAGAACCTGCAAAAAAGAGAAAAACAACTGTCAATTTCTATAAGAAACACAGAAATACAAAACACACTCACACAATCTCTCTCTCTCTCTCTCTCTCTCTCTCTCTCTCTCTCTCTCTCTCTCTCTCTCTCTCTCTCTCTCTCTCTCTCTCTCTCTCTCTCTCTGATGAAACACAAAAATACGAAACACACTCACACAATCTCTCTCTCTCTCTCTCTCTCTCTCTCTCTCTCTCTCTCTCTCTCTCTCTCTCTCTCTCTCTCTCTCTCTCTCTCTCTCTCTCTCTCTCTCTCTGATGAAACACAGAAATGCAAAACACACACACACAATCTCTCTTTCTCTCTCTCTGATATATATATATATATATATATATATATATATATATATATATATATATATATATATATATATATATATATATATATATATATATATATATATATATATAAATATATATATATATATATATATATATATATATATATATATATATATATATATATATATATATTATATATATATATATATATATATATATATATATATATATATATATATATATATATATATATATATATATATATATATATATATATATATATATGTATATATATATATATATATATATATATATATATATATATATATATATATATATATATATATATATATATATATATATATATATATATATATATATATATATATATATATATATATATTTATATCATGAGGAGCAATGAAAGTTCCTGCAAATAAAAAAAGAAAAGCAACACGATCATAAATGCCACAAATGAAATTACTATTTACCTCTTTGTTTCTTCCTAGGAGGTAATAGAAAGTCCTACTCTTCACAGGCATCGTCAGCTAGGGCAGCTTCGATGTATTGCTGATAATCAGGATCATTGTCCACATCATCAGCATCAATTTTTGCAGGATTGTCTTCGTCACTCTCATTGGGGTCAGTGGGGAAGAACTCCTAAATCAAATTTCCACCATGGAAGAGTCTAGCCTGAAAGAGAAAAAAAATTATCAATTATCAGGAAATAATGAGCTAGCAAATAATGATTATAATTTCATTTGGCTATAATTATTATCATTACATATTTATGCCATAATTATTATGTAATTATTCTGTGATTATTCAATAATTATTGAAACATTTTTACAAAAAAATTCTATTTCATGGTTTTGAATATTAAATAAAACTTGTGAATTGCCTAAAATATCACTAGGATAATCAAAAAGTATACTAAAATGTTCCAAAACATTCTATTCACTTATATGTGTACGTTAACTAAATTTAAAAATTAATTTACTTTAGAAATCGTTGTTTCCCATATGTCATGCGGAAAAGCCAATGAAGGATGTTTGAGCTAAAACACGTTTTCCCGTGAAACCGGTTTTAAGCCAGTGCCGGATGTACGAGTTTTTTTTTTTTCACGCAATGTTTTTATTGGTTTAGCGGTCACAAAAACTTTTCTGGATTATCTCAAGATGATCACCAACTATTTAGCTATGAAAAAAAAAAATATTTCAAGAACTTACTTCCATTTCTTGGGTCTGTGTAGCTACAAAATGAGGAGTCACTCGACGCAGATGTGCTCAATTTGCCGTCAAAACGTAGAATGCTCTCTTGTAGGACCACGTGAGAGGAAACTGTGAGGAATATCAAGCCCAAACTGTCATACAGCACAGCCAAGACGTGCTGCTATTGGCTGAAAGTGGCGTGATCATAATTGAGACATTTGATTGGCGCCGGCATTTCGTCAAAAATGACGAATTATGCACCCTGTCCAGACCCTCTGCCGGCTAAAGGGTTAAATGTCTGGACAAATCTTTCAGCCTCCCCATATGCTGCAGGATGATACAGTGCAGAAAAGGTGTGTAGAATACCATTTACATTCCAAAAATCTTTGAATTCCTGAGAAGAAAACTGAGGACGATTATCAGATACTATGCGCTCTGGCAGACCATGGACTGCAAGAAGCGGCATTAGTGCTTCGATAGTACAAAGTGAGGTAATTGACTGCATTGGAATGATCTCTGGCCATTTACTGTAAGCATCGACAACAATTAAGTAAAAATATCCAAGAAATGGGTCAGCAAAATCAATGTGTAGCCATTGCCAAGCATGTCTAGGATATTCCAATGGGTGCAAACGTGCTGGTTTGGGATTATTTTGATTAATGGAACAAGTCATACATTTCTGAACAGACATTTCAATGTCCTTGTCCATTCCCGGCCACCACATGTAACTTCTAGCTGTTGCTTTAGATCTTATAATGCCCTGGTGATCCTCATGTAGATCAGCGAGTACCTGTTTCCTAAGCTGCTTAGGAACAACAATTCTGGCCCCACGTGATATGCAATCCCGTTCCGTACTAAGTTCAGATCATACTGCCACATATGGTTTACATTCTTCCTAAGTCATTGCTGAACCTCGACCAGTAAGTAAATGCTGAGGTATCTTGGACAATATTGGATCCTGTTTTGTGCTTTTAGCTATATGTTTAGCTGTGATAGGTAAGCTGTAGCTGTCTAACAACAAAATACTGACATCATGATCTGTAGGAGGTTTGTCTACGGGTAAGCTATATAGTATCTGCATTTCCTATCTTGGTAGCTGCCAAAATGATAGCCCCCCTTTGCAGTCGTGCAGCGACTAGGGTAGGTAAACCTGCTTTGGGACCTAAAAGGGCTAATAATTGTTTGTGGTCAGTGACTAACTTAAATTCCTTCCTGCCATATAGGTTTATGTGGAATTTCTTTACAGCATACACTAGTGCAAGGCCCTCCTTTTCAATTTGTGAATAGTTTCTTTCTGCCTTATTCAACACTCTAGATGCATAAACAATTGACCTTTCTGTCCTGTCGGGCAATACATGAGCTCAAATTGCATTTTAAGCCTACCTATGAGGTGTCACACACTAGTTTTACTGGCAAGTCCATTCTGAAATGCGTCAAGAACTTTGGAGAAGTTATTTCTACTTTTATCTTCTCAAATGACTGCTGACAATCCACTGACCAGTGTCATGCTACGTCTCTGTTTAACAGTCGATATAGTGGCTCTGATAGGGTAACTAAGTCTTTTATGAACTTTCTGTAAAATGTCACAAGTCCTAAAAATGACTGTAGCTCTTTGACATTTTCAGGTACTTTTGCTGACTGTTCTGCCATGACTTTGACATCTGTCATGTGAATACCCTGGTCATTTATTTTGAACCCTAAATATTCAGTTGCTGAAACTTTAAAATGACATTTGCTTTTTTTTTATTTTCATTCCACTTTCTTGGATGCAATTCAGTATTGCTACTAGTCTTTCGTGATGCTCTCTCTCATCCTTTCCTGCTACTAATATGTCATCAACAAAACAAAATACTCCGGGCAATCCATTGAATATCTTATCCATGGATTGCTGCCATATTGCAGGACTGCTGGCTACTCCATATGGTGGTCTTTTGGGATGAAATAACCCTAAATGAGTATTTAATGTACAGTATTCTTGTGACTTGTCATCCATGACTAACTGCTGAAAGGCATAATTTAGGTCAATTTTTGAAGAGACCATACATTCTCCTAGGGCTGCAGACATAGTGGTGGAGCTGGGTAGAGGGTACTGGGCTATATTTATCTGTGGGTTTAGTGTTACCTTATAATCTCCACACAACCAGACACCTTAATCTTGTTTGGCTACTGGAACTAAAGGGGTTCCCCAGTCTGAATACATTACTCTCTCCCATGTGCCTTCTGCTTCGAACATTTTAATTTCTTGTTCAACTGAGGTCTTTAAAGCAAATGCAATAGGTCTAGGAGCAAAAAACTTTGGTGTTGCATCAGATTTCAGAACTAAGGCTGCCTTTGTGTTCTTCACTGTGCCATATCCTTCAGTAAAAATCTCCTTAAATTCCGAGAACACATCACTCACAAGGGTAACAGTTTTATGTTCTCCCTTCAGAACCTTCGAAATTTCCGACCATATTAACCAAAAATGTTTCAAGCAATCTGAACCCATAAATGTCTAACCTTGGACTTTCACAATGGTGAGGAGCAGATCCTATGCTGTCTGCAGTTATACTGAACATTAACCTTAGCTGAACCTACTACCTTGATGTTGTGTGCATTGTAATCCCACAGAACTTTATTGCAAGCTTCTATGGACAAATTAGTTTTTTTTTTTGTGCCACCTGTTCTGGCATCACAGAGATGTCTGCTGCTGTGCCAACTTTCATGACAACTGGCACACTCTTTATGTTTACTGTAATCATTAACCTCTTGTCTTTGACACTTATAGAGTTCATTTAAAAAGCAAATTCTGGTTTACTACTATCTAATTGCTCTGATGGCTCGTCTGACTGATCATTCTGTTGTGTTTCAGGTTTAACTGAGGTATAATTGATGTGTTTCTCTGTTTTAAGGAGCCTACACATGTTACTGAAATTACCCTTTCATCCACAACTGTTACATTTCTTGTCAATTGCTGGACACTTTGTCTTTCACTAGGGTAATGACCTGCCTTACCACACCTGAAACATGGTGTTGTTGTGGATTGTTCACCCTCAGTTTTCCTTTGAACTGCAGTGTTCTTTCCTCGTTGTCATTGCCGTTTACCATACTGGGAGGATACTTTATTAACCTGAGAATTATTTTGTGAACCCTCAATGGCTTGAGCTTAAGAATTTGCTGCTTCCAGAATCCTACCTGTGTCTAAAACCTTATCTAATATTTGGGTTTTCTCCTGGAGCAATTTTTTTCTAAGTTCATGTGAATTACATTTGGCGCTAGCCTGATTTATTATGACATCCTCCCTGTTATGAAACTCACATGTAGAAGCTAACTCTTTCAACTTAGTAACAAAGGCATCAACTGATTCACTTACATCACGGGTGCACTGGCTACACCTTAATCTCTCATATCTAATATTAATTTTAGGAGCAAAATATGCAATTAGACAATCAATTGTTTGTTGAAGGGTGTTACCTGCAGGTGCAAGGGTTTTATACACCTCTTGTACCTCTAGATCTGCTACATGGAGTAGTAGGGCTTGCTTCTGCTCGTCCTTGGTGACTATTATGTCCTTCAGGTAGATGTTAAACAAATCTATCCTCTTATTCCACCTCTGTGCAATAGTGGACGGTTCGTCTTGTATGGAAAACGCTCTGGGCTAGGGTAGATCAAGCACCATTGTTGTGGTTGACTATTGTGGGCTAGTTACACGCTCCTGCCAAAACTTGGTCGGCGCCAAATGTACTGCCTCCTCTGGCTGGTATCGTTACCACTCATCACCACTGTTATGTTTCTTACCTGTTTAAGATAAGTAGATGGTTGTAAAGCTCTATGAAGCTCTATAATTGTGCATAATGTGTAGTCATTGTAATACATATCCCATTCTCGTTGCCACTGCTATGTTTCTTACCTGTTCAAGATAATAGACGGTTGTAAATTCTATGAAGCTCTATAATTGTGTATAGAGTGTAGTCATTATAATACATATTCCATTCTCATTGTTAATGTTAGAGATGGAGTGGGGTGTGTGACAGAGTGTTTCGCTCAATGTCAACAGAGGCTGTTAGATGCCTTATTAAATAAATTAGTAACATAACTGTTATTTTCTAACTAAAAAAAAAAATAATTCCCTTTAACATAACTGTTATTTTCTAACTAAAAAAATTAATTCCCACTTCTTGACTTTCGCAGATTAAGATTATTTGCAATTTGTATTTTAGCTTATAGCTAATTTTAAATAGCTTATTTACTCTTCTTGTACGTGTAGAAGTATAGCCCCAATATAAAGGCTGCTCCTATTTTTCTGTCTGCTACGAGCCAAGAAAATTAAGAAAAAAAGAACCAGTAACCTAACTTTTCATTATTATTCTCGTTTTATTTTATTTGCTTCCACTTGTTGCACCTAAAAATACTGTCTCTCCCTTGCATCTCTGCTATAATTGCCTGCCAGGGACCACCACTAAAATAGTCCTTAAAATGATATCAGAGCCAATTACTGCTCTAGGAATGTCTCCTACAGATGACCTCACGAGGAACAAGGAGACGCTCTCTTTTGGCGCCGAGACTGCCCAGAGGCAACATCTCGCCTGGGTAGTCTAAGTTTATTTAAAAATCTTAATTACGTGGCATCTTCACAGGAATTCATCCAGCACAACAAGGAATTCATCTAGCACAACAAGGTGAGGGATAGTGTATGGTAAAGCTCGTGGGTCAAGCAAATTGGTTTATTTTCGAGAATTAGTTACATTCGTTACTGGATAAATCTTATGGATTTCTATTCTCAGATTCCATTCCCAGTCACACGAAATTTTGTAGATTACCACACTGGAATCTCACATGCCAAAGTTAATTCCTTAACCTGTAAATTACAGCTGATATATATTGCTGAGAAGTTTCTTTTCACTGAATGTGATAAACGAAAATCTCATCCTCTGAAGACTGGTTATGAGCCCGTAAAAATCTATCTCTCTTCCTAATAAATTCTAATTTCATTTCACCCCTTTCTATCATCGTAAATAAAGTGTTTTACTTCAAAAACTCGTCAATAAAGCTATTTGCCAAAAAAAACAAAATTGCAAATATTCAAAAGGTAATTTTTCCCAGTTGGCAATGCAAATATTTCTTGTTAACCACAATTTAATGAATGCATACCGTATTTATCTTGCTAATTCTTCATATGTTGGGGATAAAGTGTTTTGAGTTATAAGTTGCAAATACCTCAAAAGGTGGTTTTGCACCCTTTTTTTTCATTGCAAAGTTCTTGATAACTAAAAGTGAATGAATACTGTATTTATCTCGTAGATTCTTCCTTTATCCTAAATAGAGTGTTTTACCATATTAATTGCATATCAGTAATAAGCATTGCAACTTTTGTGGTTGCCCACAATTTAAGGAATACATACAGTACTGTATTTGTCTTGCTTATTCTTCATTTATTGTGAATATATTATTTTCTTTAAAACCAGTAAAGAATTAATGTTTTGTATGCTATTATGGTAGCATAAATATTTCTGGTTAGCTGTGAATAACCTATATATATTCATCCAGTAGAATGACATTGGAAACTCATTATATGTGTGCTCATGCTTTCAGTTTCCCATTATAAACAGTGTGTCATTTCTGTTTCTGAAATTGCAGTGTCCTGTATTCTACTCTGCCTGTGTGACAGAGGTAATCATCGAGTTGAGGCCAAAGTCTTGGCATACGTCCGTGGTGCCGGGAAACGAACTCATACTCACCTCCTCCGGGATTCGAGGCAGCATTTCATAAAATTTAATTTGAGAAATTTAATTCAATTCTTTTAATGTCATTGCATTTCCAAAATTAAAAGAAAGTTGAATTCTGAGTTTCATTTAACCGACTAATGGTAATATAGATGGGGTGTTCAAGTACAAATATCTGTCCTGTCTGTTTGTGAGCTCTTAACCGAGCTCGGTACTTTGAGTCCCCTTAGTAAAACAGAATCTTAAAAACACTCTAGCATCCTAAAACCCCATAGATTTGGCGCCCGAACAGGGACCCGAACAGACATACTGATTTTATAAATTTATTTTTATTTTGCTTTTTAACATTGCACATGAAAACCGATTACCATTGGCTCGATTATTGAAATGAATGAATCTTAGGCTGCACACGAAAATTTTCGCGCTAGAAACGTTGCGGATAAGAAATTTTTCTTTATTTTCAATATTGATTATGGTAACTAATATTTTCTTGTTTCCCATGTGGTAAACAATATTTCAGGAAATCTACATGAGATTATGTGGTAATAGACTTTAGAAATTTTGCATGACGAGAAGACGTGTTATATAAAATTTCATTTATTTGCGTGATAAGATTGAGTTTTAAAGCATTCGTGTTTTATATATCCGTTAAAGGGTGATACTTGTTAGGAATTGTTTATATTTCCTTAGGATTTAGGAATTGGGAGAAAGCATATTAAGTATTTTTGCTTATAATTGTGTTTTATATTCAAGCATTGACTGCTCATAGATTGGAAGAAAAACTTTGGTGTCATTTATCGAGCCTAGGCTAAGCCTTTCATGTGTCTGAGTTGTCACATGAAAATAAATTTTCTCATTAATAGTAGAAATGTGTAATCTGGCTGCCTAGTAAGCTGTTAGCTTATCGTTGGTGTATTTTGCATAGGATCTGTGCCCTTTTGGTAACACTCCAGAATTTTACTTACGACATTTTATTTGTGGGTACTGCCATATACGCGCTCATACGCAGGCACGACCGCGATACTGTACTTGTTCGTATTACTTACGACATTTTATTTGTGGGTACTGCCATATATGCGCTCATACGCAGGCACGACCGCTATACTGTACTTGTTTGTACTCTCAGGCACTGGGTGCTAGTCGGTAAAATTCGTTGTTACTCATTCCTTTCATTTGCACCATAACTGCAGGTACTGCCACGTATTGCTGTTAAGCAGGCACGACTGCCATTCTGTATTACCAGTGTTTCATACACTGTTTTGCAACATTTTGTTGCTGTTGCACTTGATTGTGTTGCTCATTCCTTTCATTTGCACAATAACTGCAGGTACTGCCACGTATTGCTGTTAAGCAGGCACGACTGCCATTCTGTATTACCAGTGTTTCATACACTGTTTTGCAACATTTTGTTGCTGTTGCACTTGATTGTGTTGCTCATTCCTTTCATTTGCACAATAACCGCAGGTACTGCCACGTATTGCTGTTAAGCAGGCACGACTGCCATTCTGTATTGCCAGTGTTTCATGCACTGTTTTGCAACATATTGTTGCTGTTGCACTTGATTGTGTTGCTCATTCCTTTCATTTGCACAATAACCGCAGGTACTGCCACATATTGCTGTTAAGCAGGCACGACTGCCATTCTGTATTACCAGTGTTTCATGCACTGTTTTGCAACATTTTGCTGCTGTTGCACTTGATTGTATTTTGAGTCACTTTTATGGTGAGGTTTTGAGATCACTTTTATGTTTAAGTTTGAACTGTGGTGTTGATTTTTTTTTTCCTCTCCTTGGTGTTGTGTGGTTCTATCATTTTTTTCTACTACTGTACTGTAGAGATTTGTTTTTTTTTGTGGTTGTTTTGGCATTTTGTTATTGACTGTTTAGGATACAAACATGGAAACCATCAAAACATTCGATGAGGAGCGTTACCTAGACATGCTGATTGCTAGGGGTGAGAGATATGGTTTTTCCCCAAGACAGAAGCTCTTCGAATGGGCTCATGAGAAGATGGTTGAACGCTGAGATAAGCTGGAGAAGAGAGCACGTGATGAGGCACAAGCACAACGTAAGGAGGCACAAGCACAACGTAAGGAGGCACAAGCACAACGTAAGGAGGCACAAGCACAACATGAACATGAGCTTGCGCTTGCTCGGCTTCGAGCGGAAATCCCAGACAGTAGTCCTTTATCCGGAAATAGAGATTACAGGAACGGGAAGCACAAGAGCCCCTCGCAGAACTTCAATCGTCCAGCTCCTCCTCAAACTCCTAAGTCTTATTACGGCCATGCACCCACACTCAAGAAGGATGACCCGGTAAGACCTAAGCCTCAGCAGTTAAGAGGCAAAGGCCATTACTCTGCTCCACCTTCCCAGGGTTTTCAGCCAAACTCTAAGAGCCACCACACTCCCTCACACAGCGGCGGCCCACATAGCCGTCTGGCCACTCACTCAGCCCATGTTGTGGAAACAGGGCCAGAAAGGGCCAATGAGGAAAATGCCGAGGAACCACCACACAAACTTGCCAATGTGGAATTCATCGAACATGATGATCTGGAAATGATCCCAAAATGCCTAGAAACCATAAATGGTGTGGAAGCTGAGATAGCCCTTGACACAGGGGCCAATGGCATACTTGTTGATGAGAAATTCGTCAGGGATGAAGATTATACCGGCGAAGTCGTTCGTGTGCGGGTTGCTGAAGGAACACCCCAAATACGACGCTGCTGTGTCATTAACCTGGATTGCAAATACTACAAGGGATAAACCCCAGCTGTGGCAATGATTGAGCTTATGTACCCTGTCTTAATGGGTCGTGCACTGAACCTAGTTCCTACTTTCCAGGCCGACCTATACCATAAGGACATTTCTCGTTATAACTTCCCTCGGGGGAAGTCACATGAAGCCATTTCAGCAGCAACTCCTGGCCTCGATGCCAAGAATTTGGACGATTCTCCGACTGACTCCGTTGAGTCTGCCGCAGTCAGTAAACGTAATGTGGAACGCAGAGAGTTTCCCCCTCCTTTACCAGATGATGCACCTCTAGAGCCATTGAAGTCCACTCCAGACTTTGCCAAATTGCAGCAAGACTGCCCCAGCCTCAAACGCTGGATGCAGCAGGCCACCGAGGGAAGGACCTTCACGGTGAGAGGAGGAGGCCAGATCACTTATGCCCTTGAAGATGGAGTACTTCGTAGGCATGTGACTAAAGGTGGCCACACCTTTAAACAGTTGGTGGTGCCCGCTTCGTTGCGCCGCCAGGCTATGTATGTGGCACACCATTTACCTCTGAGTGGACACAGAGGCAAAGCAAAAACTCGGCATGTCCTTCAGAAGGCTTTTGCATGGCCAAACATGTACACCGAGGTAGACAGATATGTAGGTTCCTGCCCTGTCTGTCAATCCACCTCAACGGCACCAGTACCGAAAGTTCCCATGGGGATAACTAAGCTCTCAATGGAGCCAATTTCCAATGTCGCTATTGACATACTAGGTCCTATTAATCCAACTTTGTCCACGGGGAAACAATTCCTCCTGGTATATGCTGACCTGGCAACAAGGTACCCAGATGCAGTGCCACTGTCTTCTATCACAACTGAAGCAGTCGCTCATGCCCTATTTGAAATGTGCTCCAGGGTTGGCTTTCCTGAGCAGGTCACTTCTGACAATGGAAGTCAGTTTACAAGTAGGCACTTTGAGGCTTTCTGTAACCTTTTAGAAATGAAGCATATTCGTACGAGTGTTTATCATGCCCAATCAAATGGAGCATGCAAACGCTATAACGGGACATTGAAGCGATGTTTGCGCAAGCTAGTGATAGATATGCCTAGGCAGTGGGACAAGTACGTCCCTGCTGCACTTTTCTCCTTCAGAGACACGCCCCACGACACTACTGGATACTCGCCTTTCGAGATGATTTATGGTCATAAGGTCAGAGGCCCAGTAGAATTCTTGGCAGAATGTTTGGATTCACCTACCATTGAAGATGACGATAGGGACGTTCATGAGTATATTTTGAAGTTTTCGTCTCACCTCAAAAAGGCTTGGAAAACTGCACAATTAGCCATTAAGGGTCACCAGCAGACTGCCAAGCTCCTCTTTGACAAGCGTGCGCGGCGTCGTGCCCTGACACCCGGAGATCGAGCTCTGTTACTTCTTCCAACAGATACCCGCAAGCTAATGCTACGCTGGAAAGGACCGTACACTGTGGTACACCGGGTGACCCCTGACAATTATGTGCTAAATGTTGATGGCATTAACCGGAAATACCACATTAACCAGCTGAAGCTTTATTGTGAGGACCCGGAGGCTCACAGGGATCCTGCGCTGGCGCTCCCAGCAACCCCTATAGATGCCTCAAGCATCAACAGAACCTCCGAGGCTGCAGCAACACAGGTGCTCCATTATAGCCACCCCTTACTTCCTATATTGGAATACTCCACCCTTGCAGTGGAGACAGACTTACGGGAGTGGAGTTTTTCTGAAGAAGCCCCTCTGGCCGCAGCCACCGCCCTTGCAATTGAAGACATAAGCTTAGCTTTTGATGATGGTAAGGATCCTGCCATTCCCACACACCGAAAAGAAAGTGTGAGTAATTGTATTATTAACTCCAGACTGCAACCGAGTCAACGGGAACAGCTGAACAAGCTATTAGAGGACTATGAGAACGTCTTCAACGACCTTCCAGGCATTACCACTACCCTTGAGCATCATGTCAGACTGACTGACCCAGAGCCATTTCGGCATTCCTATGGTCTTCCCCACCAGCTGTCCTTACGGCTGAAGGAAGATCTTGACACTTGGGTCCGCCTCGGAATAGTTGAAAAGAGCATTTCGCCTTGGTGTTCGCCGTTACTGGCAGTGCGTAAGCGAGATGGCAGTCACAGGTTCTGCCTTGACTGTCGTAAGCTTAACTCCCGTACCATCTTTGATGGAGAGCCCATTGCTGACGCCGAGCATATTTTCTCGTTGCTTTCTCAAGCCCGTTACCTGTCCAAGTTGGATCTGGCCAGTGGATTTTGGCAAGTCCCGTTGAGCGAGACTACCAAGCCTCTTACAGCTTTTTCCACAAGATATGGTCTATATCAGTTCAGGGTCATGCCATTTGGTATGGTAAATGCCCCTGGCTGCTTCAGCAGACTCATGAGGATAGTACTACAGGATCTCGACAATGTTTCATGCTTTATAGACGACATCCTGGCGCATTCTCAGGATTGGTCATCGCACCTCGAGACTCTCCGCAGAGTTCTCACTCGTCTGAACCAGCATGGACTTCACTTAAAGCCTTCCAAATGTGAGATTGGTTTCACACAATTGCAGTATCTCGGCCACGTGGTTGGAGAAGGAGTTATGTCCCCTTTACATGACAGGGTACAAGCTATTAAGGATATGGAGAAACCTGCCACTGTCACTCAACTGAGATCATTCCTGGGTAGTGTCGGCTACTACCAATGGTTCATTCCACACTTTAATACTATTGCTGCCCCTTTGCAGCAACTGACCTCCTCGAAGCAAAGTAAATCCTCCCCTGTCAAATGGACAGATGAAGCGGAGAGAATATTTTTCAAGCTCCGAGAAGCATTGGCAGGTGAGCCAGTATTACAACTGGTAAACCCTGATTTTCCATTTATCTTGCAGACCGACGCCTCAGACGAAGGCCTGGGTGCCGTGCTCTTGCAAGCCCGATCAGACAACTCAGCAGAAGTAGCTCCAGTGCGATATGCAAGCCGCAGGCTTCGCCCTGCAGAGCGAAATTACTCCACCGTGGAGAAGGAAGCTCTAGCTGCATATTGGGCCATAAAGAAATTTGAAGTCCATCTGTATGGCCAACATTTTACACTGAGAACCGACCACCGACCTCTCCTATATTTACAGACTGCAGACAAGCTAAATCCTCGCCTGAAAAGGTGGGCACTTTACCTGAATCTTTTCAAATTCACTGCCCAACATGTTCATGGCAAGGATAATGACCTTGCTGATCTACTAAGTCGACGGTCGTTACCCTCAAATGAGGAAGCTGGTGCTGTTAGCCTAAATTTGGCTAGTCAGTAAAGATTACTTCTCTAATGTGTTGTTTATTTTTATGTTTATCTTTTATGTCTTTAATACTGTACTGTACTTGTTTACTTTAGCGTACAAACGTTATTCCTAATGGAAAACGAAAAAGATGAAGAATAATTTTTTGATCGTAGTTTTATATTTCCCTTTGTGGGACTTTGAAAGCCAGAACTTGGCAGAAACATTTTAGTTTAGTGCTGAATAGCTGAATGTTTTAAATCCAGTCGCCAATGTTAATGACGACGTGGTTCAAATGTTTAATTTGCGTATACTGTATTTTATTTTGTATATTATATTATTGCCTTCTTGCATGTGAAGCATTCATAAACTTAAATATTGATATTCACTGATATCTAATTGTGATTTAATTTTCTTGAAATTTGAATTTGATCATATTTCTTTTATGTATTGCATGTCATTAATGTTTTGTTTACAAGACTTGTTTACTTTTACTAATAGTATGATATGTTCCAGTGGTGGATCCCATTCTTATTGTTCATTTGTTCTTTTCCATGAGAAGGATATCTCATCCCTCATAATAACACTGAAGTCACCGTAACTTCCTCTGTTCTTTTTTCGCCTTCTGTAGTAGAATTTTGCTAAATCAATATTCTCTAGAAAGGGCCTTTGTGACAGAGTGTTTTGCTCAATGTCAACAGAGGCTGTTAGATGCCTTATTAAATAAATTAGTAACATAACTGTTATTTTCTAACTAAAAAAAAAAATAATTCCCTTTAACATAACTGTTATTTTCTAACTAAAAAAATTAATTCCCACTTCTTGACTTTCGCAGATTATGATTATTTGCAATTTGTATTTTAGCTTATAGCTAATTTTAAATAGCTTATTTACTCTTCTTGTACGTGTAGAAGTATAGCCCCAATATAAAGGCTGCTCCTATTTTTCTGTCTGCTACGAGCCAAGAAAATTAAGAAAAAAATAACCAGTAACCTAACTTTTCATTATTATTCTCGTTTTATTTTATTTGCTTCCACTTGTTGCACCTAAAAATACTGTCTCTCCCTTGCATCTCTGCTATAATTGCCTGCCAGGGACCACCACTAAAATAGCCCTTAAAATGATATCAGAGCCAATTACTGCTCTAGGAATGTCTCCTACAGATGACCTCACGAGGAACAAGGAGACGCTCTCTTTTGGCGCTGAGACTGCCCAGAGGCAACATCTCGCCTGGGTAGTCTAAGTTTATTTAAAAATCTTAATTACGTGGCATCTTCACAGGAATTCATCCAGCACAACAAGGAATTCATCTAGCACAACAAGGTGAGGGATAGTGTATGGTAAAGCTCGTGGGTCAAGCAAATTGGTTTATTTTCGAGAATTAGTTACATTCGTTACTGGATAAATCTTATGGATTTCTATTCTCAGATTCCATTCCCAGTCACACGAAATTTTGTAGATTACCACACTGGAATCTCACATGCCAAAGTTAATTCCTTAACCTGTAAATTACAGCTGATATATATTGCTGAGAAGTTTCTTTTCACTGAATGTGATAAACGAAAATCTCATCCTCTGAAGACTGGTTATGAGCCCGTAAAAATCTATCTCTCTTCCTAATAAATTCTAATTTCATTTCACCCCTTTCTATCATCGTAAATAAAGTGTTTTACTTCAAAAACTCGTCAATAAAGCTATTTGCCAAAAAAAACAAAATTGCAAATATTCAAAAGGTAATTTTTCCCAGTTGGCTATGCAAATATTTCTTGTTAACCACAATTTAATGAATGCATACCGTATTTATCTTGCTAATTCTTCATATGTTGGGGATAAAGTGTTTTGAGTTATAAGTTGCAAATACCTCAAAAGGTGGTTTTGCACCCTTTTTTTTCATTGCAGAGTTCTTGATAACTAAAAGTGAATGAATACTGTATTTATCTCGTAGATTCTTCCTTTATCCTAAATAGAGTGTTTTACCATATTAATTGCATATCAGTAATAAGCATTGCAACTTTTGTGGTTGCCCACAATTTAAGGAATACATACAGTACTGTATTTGTCTTGCTTATTCTTCATTTATTGTGAATATATTATTTTCTTTAAAACCAGTAAAGAATTAATGTTTTGTATGCTATTATGGTAGCATAAATATTTCTGGTTAGCTGTGAATAACCTATATATATTCATCCAGTAGAATGACATTGGAAACTCATTATATGTGTGCTCATGCTTTCAGTTTCCCATTATAAACAGTGTGTCATTTCTGTTTCTGAAATTGCAGTGTCCTGTATTCTACTCTGCCTGTGTGACAGAGGTAATCATCGAGTTGAGGCCAAAGTCTTGGCATACGTCCGTGGTGCCGGGAAACGAACTCATACTCACCTCCTCCGGGATTCGAGGCAGCATTTCATAAAATTTAATTTGAGAAATTTAATTCAATTCTTTTAATGTCATTGCATTTCCAAAATTAAAAGAATGTTGAATTCTGAGTTTCATTTAACCGACTAATGGTAATATAGATGGGGTGTTCAAGTACAAATATCTGTCCTGTCTGTTTGTGAGCTCTTAACCGAGCTCGGTACTTTGAGTCCCCTTAGTAAAACAGAATCTTAAAAACACTCTAGCATCCTAAAACCCCATAGGGTGCGTATGTATACACAACTATTCTGTAACTGCTTTTATTTCGTTATGCCATTTGTAGAAGAGTATAAATTCTAAAACTAAACAAAATATATAAATGATATGAGAACAATCAGTAATTCTGGATGATACTGAAACATTTAATGAAAGGCTCTAAACCCTTATATAAAAGCTCAAAGCATACTGTTTATGGTTGTCAAACATAAATAATAGAAAACACTTCCTGAGTATGCAATAGAAAACTTAACTCTAATTAATGGGGTATCTTAGACACAATACTAGGTATATGAAACTATTTGACATGCAGGCAAATGCACTTGAAGGTGGCTCAAGTATTAAACAGGTTAGTCATATTGGTTCAGGCAAGCCAAAACTAACAAAAAAATATAATCCTGTTCCCGTTAAGGTAGAAAAACCTAAGACGCCGAATGCTGAATATATGAATAGGAAATCTACCTGGTGTATTCGCACCTAAATACCCCATGGAACCTAGATATTTGTCCAGCAAATGGAAAATTAATTCTTCATGGGGAAAACCTAATTTTTTCAAAATTCTGTAAGAATCATCTGAGTTAGATTCTACACATGGTAACAACCAACAGGGTAATAATAGTACAATAGATAGTGGCTTTGTTCTAAAAGTAAGTTCTACTAAAAGTGTCCAACAGGAATAAAGGAAGAGGTAACAATTGATGGTAATGCTGTCTATTTACAACTGAACATTGGCGCAGATGTTGATATGGTATCATAGGAAATTGCCAAGACAATACCATGTAGGGCCAGTGCCAATTCAATATGGGCTTGACTGGATAAAAAGGTTAATTTAAGTATAGGATTGGGCAACTTACTTAAAAAAAAAGTTATGACAAAATATAGCACTAAGAAGCCTATAAGATGAGTATAATGGTGTGTTTGGAGAAGCCTTGGTTACAGTAAAAGATGCAACAGCTTCGTTGCTCATAAAATCTGATGCTATTCCAAAATTCTGTCCCCCTAGGCATACTATGTTTGCTATAAAGCCCTTAGTAGAACATGAAATTGAAAGGTTGATCAACAACCAATCCTTAGAAAAGGTAACGTACTCAGACTTGGGAATGCCCATTGTATCATTAGGGAAGAGTGATGGAAGCATTAAGCTTTGGGGTTATTATAAAGTAACAATAAATTTGCAACTGCATATTGCCCAGCATCCTATATTAAAACCTAATGAAATGTTTACAACTCTAGGAAATTGCAAAGTAATTCCAAAAAACGATCTTATGCATGCTTTCCAGCAATTACAGATGGATGAAAGATCACAGAAAATGAGTACTTTAAGCACACATATTGGTCTATACTGTCCTAAAAGACTTCCATATAGAGTAGCCAGCAGTTCTGCTCTATGACTACAACTATGGACAAAATATTTACTGGCTTACAAGGAACTTTTTGCTTTGTTGATGACATCCTAATAGCAAGTAAAGATGAAGCCGAACACTTAAATAAGCTGAAAGTAGTTTTGCAGATTTTGTATAGCAATGATCTCAGACTACGCAAAGATAATTTCCTAAGTGTATCTATAGGAGTAAACTTCTACACCCGCAGCTAATAGGGTGGGTGAACCTTGCTTTAGGATAGGGCTGTTACTCTATGTGACAGAGTATTTTGCTCAAAGTCACTAGAGGCTATAGTCTTTGCTTACTAAAATAATCTCAATCGTTGCATTTTGCAGATTATGATTATTTGCAATTTATATTTCAGTAGATCACTAATTTTAAATATATTTTATTTAATATTTTTGTACAAGTAGAAAGGATGATCCCAATATAAAATCTCCCTCCTATTTCTGTTTTCTGCTCTTTCTTTTTTTTCATGAACGTGGCCATAATCCTAGCGAGTCTGTTAGATACGCTGTTTACAAAATTTTCTTATTAAAAAATTGCTCTTGCTGATAAAGTTTGCTATATCATAAAAATTGCTCTTGCTAATAATTTTGCTATAAATCTGACCCTGCTGATATGTCATTAGCCTGTCAAGATACATTTAAGCAGCTTCTTTACTATTTGAATATCTAAAATTCCGTCACCTGCAACACAAAGAAGATTCTGGAGATTGTTCGCCAGTAACCTATTTTGCTCATAAATATTTCTCGTTTCTTTTGTTTGCTTCTGCTTGTTGCACCTAAAATACTGTCTCTCCCTTGCATCTCTGCCAGGGACCACCACTACAGTAGGTCCTCGAATTTCATATGAATAAAGTACTGCTCTGTATATACATCCTACAGGCGGGCCGAATGATGACATCACCAAGAGGGAAGCTTGATCACTCTCATTTGGCAGCCAAACATCCCAGAGGCAAGATCCCACCTCAACAGTCACGATTACTTCAATTTTTTTTTTTTACCTGGCGTCTTCACAGGCATTCTTCTGGCACAAATATGGTGAGAGATTGTGTATGATAAAGCTCGTTGGTCAAGCAAATTGGGAATTTGAGAGATTGGTTGAATTCGTCACTGGTAAAATCCTAAGAAATTGTTCTCAGTCCTATTTACATACAAAGAGAACTTTTGTAGATTACGTAACTGGAATCTCATTTGCCAAATTTAATTCCTTGACCTGGAACTTACAGCTGGTATACTTTAATAAGAAATTTCTCTCATTGTGGGTGCTAAAGTAAACTTTTGCCCTCAAAAGATTGCTCATTACCACGTAAAAATCTATCCCTTCTCCTAGCGAATTCTAATCTCATTTCACCCCTTTCTATCATCGTAAATAAACTGTTTTATGTCAATACTCGTAAATAAAATGTTTTTCTCACAATAAATTGCAAATAATTCAAAGTTTAGCTAAAGTGTTTTATGCTATAAACTGCAAAAAATTAATAAGTAATTTTGCCCTGTTGGCATTGCAAATGTTTCTTGTTAACCACAATTTAATGAATTCATCCTCTATTTATCTTGCTGATTCTTCATTTATTGGGAAAAAGCGTTTTGAGTCATAAGTTCCAAATACTTCAAAAGATGGCTTTACCCCTATGGAATTACATGCTGATTCTTCATTTATTGGGAATAAAGTGTTTTGAGTTAGAAGTTGCATATACTGTCCCTCCTGCAAATATTTCTGGCTTACCAAAAATTAAATGAATATATCTTTTTCTTGTAGACTCCCCTTTTTTTTCTTTTTTCTTTGATGTTCTCCCTTGAGGGTGAGCGGACCTTCCCTTGTGGCCCGCAGGTGGGGTAAGATTTTGTTGATTGTAGGTGGTATTCGCTCCTGCGGGCGAATGAGCTTTCCTATTTGGTGAGGAGGTGGGGTGAAATCTTGTTATTGTTGGTGGTATTCACTCTTGAGGGTGATCGGACTTTCCTATTTTGGCCTGCAGGTGAGGTTGTGCAAAACTGTAAAGATAATGGAAAGCATAAGTGTTCAGTTGAGGATTATTAGTTTATATCAAAGAATTTAAATGAATTCCTGTTTTGGAGGTGAGAGAGTTATTACATGGTTATCTTGGAGGAGGGTATTGACTGATGATATTTAGTAGACTGTTCATCTAGTTGTTTGTTGCTAGTCTGATTATGGAGCTAGCAACATGAAAGGCATTTGTATCTTCGCTGGATGTTGCGGGGGCACCAGTTTTCCGTCAAATTTCTGAAAAGGAAGCACATTCGAGGATGTAATGGAACAGTGGATGTGGTGAGGCTACCTGGCAAAAGGTGCATTCCCTGATGATATCCTCCACTATTCGCCAGGTGCACTTGTACCCGAGTCTCAGAAGGTACACATTGACTGCCGTGCTTCGTCGAAGGTTCTTAGGCAGGGTGATTCGCTGAATGTCAGTGGTGGCTTTGTACCACCAGGTGGAGGGGGAGCCAATGTCTGTGCACAGTTTGTGCTTAGTTATTAAGAGTGGCTTGTTTGGCGGCTTGATAGGCTTCCTCATTTCCCTTGATGAAGACGTGGCTGGGAATCCAGGCAAGAGTGATGGCTTTTCCAAGGCTGGTCGTCGTGTGGTAGTGGCTGAGGATGGTGGTGATGAGACGTTCATTGTCTCTGAGGAGTGGCTTCTTGATGGCCTGTAAGGCGCCTTTAGAGTCAGAGAGAATTAGGGCATGGTCAGCTCCTTGCTGGATGAAGAAGTCGAGGACATTGGCTATGGCAACAAACTCAGTCTGGAGCGATGAGCAGGAGTTTGACAGCCTCCAGGATAGGACGTCAAAGTCAAAAGTCAAAAATTTTATTCCATCAAAAATGGCTATTACATGATAATTAATCTAATTACAAATTACAATGTAAAATGTCAAAATAAAACAAATGAAATTTGCAAAGCACGAAATCAAAATATTTACACATTAAAATAAGCATACATACACTTCGTCTACCCAATGGTAGGATAATAATGAGACTAAAATCACTTATTAAGTGGTTTCCAGTGGTGAAGGCGGCGGCTGAGGCTCCAGTTTCTTGATTTACTGAACCATCAGTGTAGTAGACTTGAGAGTTTGGCCTGCTCCAGCTCTGAATTTTGTCCTTGTATATGTTTTTAAGGACAAGCGGGTTTACTAAGCATTTGGGGTTGTCAGGGAGCTCGATCTTTATGTCGAGTGGTTGGTCATTCCAACGGGGTGGGCATCTGTATTGAGGAAGCGGAGTGTCCTGTATCTTGGCTAGGATGCTCTCCCTGACTGGCAGTGCTTGCAGGCTAGCGCAGACCTTGGCTGCCCAGGTTCTAGGATGGTGGTTGGGGTGGCGATTGAGGGCTAGATGGAGATTAGTACCAGCGAGGTATTTATGTTGGGCAGTGGTGGTTTTGGCCACAAAGAGGGTCAGTCTTTGCTGAGCTCTGAGTTTGAGTGGCATGAGTCCCGATTCCATCTGGATGTTTTCTCTCTCGGTCCACATGGGGGTTCCTAGCATGGTACATATGGCATTGTTTTGAATTACTTCTATCTTGTCCCACTGTTGGTCTTTTAGTAGCCAGAGTGTGGGACAAGCATAGTCTATGAGGCTGCGTTTAGCTTGTACATAGAAGCTTCTGAGGACATTGAATGATGCACCATCATAGAGGCCCGACATCCGACGAAGGACCGCTTGACGCTGGCTGCACTTGTTGCGCAAGTGTTGAATTTTAGGTTCAAAGGTTAGTCTGCTGTCGATGATTATACCCAGGTATTGGTGTTTGGCAACCCAGTCCACAGGCTCATTACCTATGACCAGATTAGTGTCTGGTCTCCACTGGTGGATGGGAAGGGCCTTGGTTTTGCGGGCATTGATTTTAACTCCGAGGGAGATGGAGGCTTGGTGAATCTTGGTGAGGCAGCACTGTCTTGTTGGAGCTTCTGTCGCCTATTGTGACAAGGGCAAAGTCATCCGCATAGTTGAAGAGTTTGGCTCCATGTGGTAGTGAGATGTCCATGAGTTTTCCATGAGACAATTAAAGAGGAGGGGGCTAAGGATTCCACCTTGGGGAGTCCCATTTTCGTGGTTTTTGTAGGTGGAGTAGTGCCCATCTATTTTGACTCGTGCACTACGGTTTTGTAGACTCTGCTTGATCCATGAGAGAAGGTTACCTTTGATCTGCTTTGGAACGAGAGCTGAGAGTATAGCCGGCACATTGGCTAGTTCAAAGGCCTTCTCTAGGTCTAGAAAAACGATGTATCCACGGCAGTTGTTAATAAATGATAGTATGGAGGCTATGCATTCTGAGGTTCCTAAGCCAGGCTGGTAGGCAAACATGTTTTCTGGGAATGGTGGGCATTTCCAGTGGACTCTGTTAAGTACCATCTTTTCTGCCGTCTTGCTCAGGCAGCTTAGGAGGGAGATGGGGCGAGGGTTGTCAGGGTCCTGTGGTTTTGGGATGGGCTGAATGTCTGCTCTGTTCCATGAGGCTGGTCTGATTCTTCGTGTGTATGTTGAATTGATCAGAGAGAGTAGAGCAAGCTCCCCTTGAGGCCCCATGTTTTGAATCATTGTGTATGTGATTCTATCAGCACCTTGGGCTGTGTTCTTAGAGCTTTTGCTTACTCTTAGTAGCTCAGTCTGAAAGAATGGGGCATCTGTTTTGTCTTCAGTGTTGATGGCCTCTTCTATTTCTTCCCATCTTGCAGTGGTGAGGTCCTGAAGAGTTGTTCTGGTGGTGATGGGGAGCTGGGTGGAGCTTGCTCTATCCGTGAATTTGATGGAGAGTTCTTCTGCTGCCCTGCTAGGATCCCTGTGGGGGGTGATTTTAGGAGGTTTTCCTTTAGCAAAGGAGTTAATGCTCCTCCACATCTGGCCCACAGAGGTGTAAGCATCTAGGGTGGAACACCACTCTAGCCATTTTTTCCTCTTGATGTTGCATGTCTCTTCATGGACATGTTCTTTGACTGCCAGGAGAGTGCGGTAGGAGTCTTCAGTTCGACGTTTCCTGTGCATGTTCCGGATGACGTTGAGCCAGTGAATGAGTTCTTTAACTCTGTCACAGTAGTACCATCTGTCACTATGAGTGGTGTGTTGTGGTTTGCAGAGGGGGATGGAGGAGTTTGCTGCAGCTTGCAGGGCACTGACTAGCTCGGCCTCTGCTTTGTCGATGTCTGTTGATGGTGTGTAGGCTGAAAACCAATTGCTGAGGTGCTCCTGGAATCGGCCCCAGTCGGCCTTCTTGAAATTCCATCAAGGGGGAGGAGCAGGGATTTGGGAGATTTCAGGAATTGGCAGCGTGAGATGGATCTCGTAGTGGTCGCTTGTGACCATGGGATGAACTCTCCATGTGGCGTCTTGCTTTAGGGAGTTGGAGACAAAGGTGAGGTCCAGTATTCCACCTCTGTCATGTGTTGGCTCACGATTGTTGAGAAGGGAGACGCCTTTTTGGTCGTCCAGCAGGCTCATGATGTGTCTGCCTGCAGCATAGGGGCGCTCATACCTGAATCTTGGATGGTGCGCGTTGAAGTCGCCTCCTATTACCAAGTCACGATGACTGCCTAGCCCGAAGAGGGAAGTCAGGTCTAAGCCACCATCCTGTGGTCTGTAAATGTTGTACAGATCTATGCAGCTGCCCTGAAGTTTGATGTTAACAGCGAGGATGTGGACATCTTCGCCGCAGTGGACCAGTCGGGTTATTTCCTTGGCTAACAGGTTTTTTCCTGATGAAGGTGGTGCTGCCTCTGTTCTCCCCTGGAGACCAGTGCTGATAGAATCCTTTGTATCCTGAAATTTTTAGAGTGTTTTGCTCTGTGCACAGGGTTTCTTGAACCATGATGACATCTATGTTGTCAGTCTTGGCAATGCCTTCAAGATGTTGTACCTTGTGTCTGAGGCCCTGGGCGTTCCAGTGTAGGATCCCGAGATTAGACATCTTGATGATTTAAGGATGTGGAGATGGTAGGAGTGGTGGGTTGTTGAGGCTGGTGGTGGGTTCTGGAGACAAGGGCATGGGCGACAACGGAGTGGGCTACTTCGACGACTTGATTGTAGGCATCTTGAGTAGTGGCTCTGGTATCGAGGAGTCGGACAGCTGCCTGTATGGCTTGAATAAGGAGACTCTTCCTTTATTGTAAATAAAGAGTTTAACCATATAAATTGCAAATAATTAATGCATAATTTTACCCTACTTGCATTGCAAATGTTTATTATTTCCCACAATTTAAGAAATACATACTGTAATTGTCTCGCTGATTCTTCATTTATTGTAAATAAATGGTTTCACTTTAATGCCGGCAAATATTTAATGATTTTGTATGGTCTTACGGTAGCATAAATAGTTCTGGTTAGCTGTGACTAACCAATATATTTTCATCCAGTAGAATAATATTGGAAACTCATTATTTGTGTTCTTCTGCCTTCAGTTTTCCCATTATTAATGGTGTGTCATTTCTGTTTCTGCAATTACAGTGTCCTCTATTCTACTCTGACTTTGTGACAGAGGTGATCATCGAGTTGAGGCCAAAGTTTTGGGATTTGAGACTGTGACAGAGTGTTTCGCTCAATGTCAACAGAGGCTGTTAGATGCCTTACTAAATAAATTTAACATAACTGTTATTTTCTAACTAAAAAAATAATTCCCACTTCTTGACTTTCGCAGATTATGATTATTTGCAATTTGTATTTTAGCTTATAGCTAATTCTATATATAGCTTATTTACTCTTCTTGTACGTGTAGAAGTATAGCCCCAATATAAAGGCTGCTCCTATTTTTCTGTCTGCTACGAGCCAAGAAAATTAAGAAAAAAAGAACCAGTAACCTAACTTTTCATTATTATTCTCGTTTTATTTTATTTGCTTCCACTTGTTGCACCTAAAAATACTGTCTCTCCCTTGCATCTCTGCTATAATTGCCTGCCAGGGACCACCACTAAAATAGTCCTTAAAATGATATCAGAGCCAATTACTGCTCTAGGAATGTCTCCTACAGATGACCTCACGAGGAACAAGGAGACGCTCTCTTTTGGCGCCGAGACTGCCCAAAGGCAACATCTCGCCTGGGTAGTCTAAGTTTATTTAAAATCTAATTACGTGGCATCTTCACAGGAATTCATCCAGCACAACAAGGAATTCATCTAGCACAACAAGGTGAGGGATAGTGTATGGTAAAGCTCGTGGGTCAAGCAAATTGGTTTATTTTCGAGAATTAGTTACATTCGTTACTGGATAAATCTTA
Source organism: Halocaridina rubra (assembly GCA_037179515.1). Lineage (NCBI taxonomy): Eukaryota > Metazoa > Arthropoda > Malacostraca > Decapoda > Atyidae > Halocaridina > Halocaridina rubra. The sequence continues at coordinate 100,700 of JAXCGZ010022869.1, forward strand.
TGGATTTCTATTCTCAGATTCCATTCCCAGTCACACGAAATTTTGTAGATTACCACACTGGAATCTCACATGCCAAAGTTAATTCCTTAACCTGTAAATTACAGCTGATATATATTGCTGAGAAGTTTCTTTTCACTGAATGTGATAAACGAAAATCTCATCCTCTGAAGACTGGTTATGAGCCCGTAAAAATCTATCTCTCTTCCTAATAAATTCTAATTTCATTTCACCCCTTTCTATCATCGTAAATAAAGTGTTTTACTTCAAAAACTCGTCAATAAAGCTATTTGCCAAAAAACAAAATTGCAAATATTCAAAAGGTAATTTTTCCCAGTTGGCTATGCAAATATTTCTTGTTAACCACAATTTAATGAATGCATACCATATTTATCTTGCTAATTCTTCATATGTTGGGGATAAAGTGTTTTGAGTTATAAGTTGCAAATACCTCAAAAGGTGGTTTTGCACCCTTTTTTTTCATTGCAAAGTTCTTGATAACTAAAAGTGAATGAATACTGTATTTATCTCGTAGATTCTTCCTTTATCCTAAATAGAGTGTTTTACCATATTAATTGCATATCAGTAATAAGCATTGCAACTTTTGTGGTTGCCCACAATTTAAGGAATACATACAGTACTGTATTTGTCTTGCTTATTCTTCATTTATTGTGAATATATTATTTTCTTTAAAACCAGTAAAGAATTAATGGTTTTGTATGCTATTATGGTAAGGAATACATACAGTACTGTATTTGTCTTGCTTATTCTTCATTTATTGTGAATATATTATTTTCTTTAAAACCAGTAAAGAATTAATGTTTGTATGCTATTATGGTAGCATAAATATTTCTGGTTAGCTGTGAATAACCTATATATATTCATCCAGTAGAATGACATTGGAAACTCATTATATGTGTGCTCATGCTTTCAGTTTCCCATTATAAACAGTGTGTCATTTCTGTTTTTGAAATTGCAGTGTCCTGTATTCTACTCTGCCTGTGTGACAGAGGTAATCATCGAGTTGAGGCCAAAGTCTTGGCATACGTCCGTGGTGCCGGGAAACGAACTCATACTCACCTCCTCCGGGATTCGAGGCAGCATTTCATAAAATTTAATTTGAGAAATTTAATTCAATTCTTTTAATGTCATTGCATTTCCAAAATTAAAAGAAAGTTGAATTCTGAGTTTCATTTAACCAACTAATGGTAATATAGATGGGGTGTTCAAGTACAAATATCTCTATCCTGTCTGTTTGTGAGCTCTTAACCGAGCTCGGTACTTTGAGTCCCGTTAGTAAAACAGAATCTTAAAAACACTCTAGCATCCTAAACCCCCCCACAGATTTGGCGCCCGAACAGGGACCCGAACAGACAGACTGATTTTATAAATTTATTTTTATTTTGCTTTTTAACATTGCACATGAAACCCGATTACCATTGGCTCGATTATTGAAATGAATGAATCTTAGGCTGCACACGAAAATTTTCGCGCTAGAAACGTTGCGGATAAGAAATTTTTCTTTATTTTCAATATTGATTATGGTAACTAATATTTTCTTGTTTCCCATGTGGTAAACAATATTTCAGGAAATCTACATGAGATTATGTGGTAACAGACTTTAGAAATTTTGCATGACGAGAAGACGTGTTATATAAAATTTCATTTATTTGCGTGATAAGATTGAGTTTTAAAGCATTTGTGTTTTATATATCCGTTAAAGGGTGATACTTGTTAGGAATTGTTAATATTTATTTGGGATTTAGGAATTGGGAGAAAGCATATTAAGTATTTTGCTTATAATTGTGTTTTATATTCAAGCATTGACTGCTCATAGATTGGAAGAAAATCTTTGGTGTCATTTATCGAGCCTAGGCTAAGCCTTTCATGTGTTTGAGTTGTCACATGAAAATAAATTTTCTCATTACTAGTAGAAATGTGTAATCTGGCTGCCTAGTAAGCTGTTAGCTTATCGTTGGTGTATTTTGCATAGGATCTGTGCCCTTTTTGGTAACACTCCAGAATTTTACTTACGACATTTTATTTGTGGGTACTGCCATATACGCGCTCATACGCAGGCACGACCGCGATACTGTACTTGTTCGTATTACTTACGACATTTTATTTGTGGGTACTGCCATATATGCGCTCATACGCAGGCACGACCGCTATACTGTACTTGATTGTACTCTCAGGCACTGGGTGCTAGTCGGTAAAATTCGTTGTTACTCATTCCTTTCATTTGCACCATAACTGCAGGTACTGCCACGTATTGCTGTTAAGCAGGCACGACTGCCATTCTGTATTACCAGTGTTTCATACACTGTTTTGCAACATTTTGTTGCTGTTGCACTTGATTGTGTTGCTCATTCCTTTCATTTGCACCATAACTGCAGGTACTGCCACGTATTGCTGTTAAGCAGGCACGACTGCCATTCTGTATTACCAGTGTTTCATACACTGTTTTGCAACATTTTGTTGCTGTTGCACTTGATTGTGTTGCTCATTCCTTTCATTTGCACAATAACTGCAGGTACTGCCACGTATTGCTGTTAAGCAGGCACGACTGCCATTCTGTATTACCAGTGTTTC
>JAXCGZ010022870.1:0-5000 GCA_037179515.1 Halocaridina rubra
GGTCTGTTCCGCTTGTTTCAGGTGCAGGTTCCATCCTTGGGGATCATAGGCAGCGACTTGACGTAATAGTGTAATGATGGAGGCATTTCTTCTTTCTACTAACCCGTTAGCTTGTAGTCTATGCGCTTTGACCGCTACATGGTTAACTCGCGCTAGCTCGCATAAGCCCCTGAAAACTTCGTTCATGAATTCGCGTCCATTATCAGTTACTACTTTTCAAGGAAATCCAAATACTAACGTGTACTGATGCAGGGCAATGGCTACCAAGGCTGCGCTCTTATCCTTCATCACATACGTGAAGGTGTATCTTTTGCATTCATCTGTAAGTACAAAAAATGTACGAGTAACCATTATATGATTTGGGCAGGTGGCCTATCAAATAGCAATGAACTCTTTCCCATTTAAAACTGCATCTCGGCCAGATTCGGGCAGGTGGGACCGTATTATGCTGCTGTTTGAAGCAATTGCAAACATGACAATTCTTAATATACGCTGCAATGTCTTTATACATCCCTTCCCAATAGAATTGGGTACTTAGCAACCGATACGTTCTCTCGATTCCCATATGGCCTGCCGCGGGACTCGTGTGACACAGAAAGAGGGCGTGACAGTGGAACTCCTCGGGAAGTAGTGCCGAGTTTCCCCCTTCTTCGTTCTTTCGCTTAAACATTTTATGCAGTATTCCTTCTTCTATTATGAATGAATTGATTCTGCGTCGAATTTTAGTAGGGATTTCACCGTCCATTCCTTGCAAGAGTTTCTTAACCTCTCCCCACAACGTATCCCCGTCCTGCTTCCTTACAAGCTCCTCGCGATTCCACCCACAAGTGCCCCTCTCCCGCTCGTTCATACTCTCTCGCTCACTCACTCGTTCATATTCACAACTCTCACTCTGTCTATTCTCTCCATCACTTTCCCCATTAATTCTTTTATTTACCTTTCAAGGGTGTTTTTCCCCATCACTCTGAAGGAGTATGTGCGCGGAATCGGGATTGGCCCCCGCAGTTGCAGGACGGTTAGTGTCCACAGTCCAATGACTTGCGTTTCGCACTGAACGGGTAATGGAAAGGGCGGGGATATCCCGCACTCCCCTGCTCAGGGCGGCTGCTACTTTGTTACTCTTTCCAGGTACATACTCGAACCCCTATGTATTAAACTGCATAAGTCTTAACAGCCATCGGGAAAGTCTCTGGTGATTTAGCGGGTTCGCATACACCTACTTCAAGGGTTGATGATCATTACAAATTATCACCGGATATCCGAGTAGGAAATATTTATGTTTTTCTAACACAAACACGATGGCAAGTGCCTCTCGTTCGATTGTGGAATTATGCCGCTCATTGTCTGTAAGCGCCCAGGAAGCGAAACTAATAGGGCGGTCTCTTTTCTCATTGTCTACATGTGATACCACTCCGCCAATCGCGACATCGGAGGCATCACACGTGACACAGAACGCCTGATCAAACTTAGGATAAGCGAGTACTTGGGTAGACATTAGGGCTCTCTTTAAAGTTACAAACTCAGCCTCGTGCTCAGGCGTCCAGCAAATGTGGTGCGTATTTCGGAGTCTATCTAGGGGCCGGGAAATGTCCACGGATTTCTAAATTTACGGTAGTGCGAGCAAAGTCCGAGAAATGATCTAACATCTTTACAAGGTTTGGGTCTCGCAAAATTCTCTATGGGTTTTACTTTATCATGGAATGCTGCCACACCCACAGACGACAATTTGTGTCTGAGAAATTCTACTTCCGCTTTGAAGAACTGACATTTAGATAATTTCACACATAGGTTATTATGTCTCAAAGCTTCTAAAACCGAACTGAGGTTCCGAGTGTGTTCTTCAAAGGTCTGTCCGATTATTACTAAGCCATCTAAATATACCAGCACGCGTTACCAATGAGGCCCAGGAGCACCGCTGTCATCGAGTCTGCTGAAATGACTGGGGGCATTTTTTAACCCAAAAAGTAGACTATTGTACTCGTAGAGTTTATCATTTACTGAAAAGTCAGTCTTTGCTTAACTCTTCTCTTCCAAGACTACCTGGTGGTAACCCGCCAGGAGGTCAAGAGTAGTAAAATACTTAGCGCCGCTGATGTGACACAGTACATCTTTATAGAGAGGGGGAATTTATCACCTTCGGTAATTAAACTTAGTCAAAGGTCTCCGTCTTTCTTCTTTACTACTACAATGGGGCTATTCCAAGGGCTTTTGAATAATCTAATGATGCCCTTTTCCTCTAAATCAGCTACCATTCCCTCTAATTTCTTCTCGTATGCAAACGGAGTGCGGTAAGGTTTTGCAAAGGTAGGAGGATGACTTCCTGTGTTAATATCAAACGGCATAAGGGTCCACTCCCTAAGGGGGTTGGAATCTAAGGCAATAACATCATGATATTTAGCGACAAGTTCAGTCATGAAAGTAGAATGCTCAGCAGGGCTCAATCCTCTCGCTATTGCCTGCAAATTTGCGACACGTTCTGGGTCTCCGGTGACCCCTACGATATTGACACTGTGATACTGCCGCACTTCTTCGAATTCGGCGACTTTTGTGTTTCTAGAAATAACTATCGGGACCGGCGATATATTGACACACATGACACTTAATTTCTGCAATCCCTCGGGAATCATCAGCAATTTACTAGGAAAAAAATCCGCATACTCTCCCATAAATTCTGCGTACAAGACTCGTTTGCCCGGGACTACTCACTCTCAATAATTTCTTCCCTATTCATCACAAAGTAATTATCGTTTTCTTCTTTCAAACAGGCATGCAGACACTGACGTACAAGCGGAACATGAAACTATATCCCTCTCGTTTACAGTTATGGTAGTTTTCCCCCTTGTGTTAACAATACTTACTCCCGTCTTTACCATATCCTCGAATCCAATTATTACTTTTCCCTGTTCAAAACTTAACTTAGACAATACAAGGAAGGCACATATAAATCTTGTGGGACACCCCTAAAATGCAATCACTTGTTTCACTACCTCTTTAACTTTAACAAAATTCGGAGTATTATTGCCCACTGAAGTTATTACTACTGAAGTATCTAATTTAGTGATGGGTTCTGCAACAATACTATGGTCAATTAACGATACGGCTGAGCCCGTATCTAGCAAAGCAAACTGGCGGATTCCACCAACCGCAATTTCTACTAGCAAGATCCCATTACTCATTAGACAGAAACTACAAGTACTTAGCTGTGCTGAGGAGCTGGTCTGGTGATGTCCACAATCTCCCGGTCTGGAGGAGCGACAATTCCTCGCTGCTGGGGTATCGGATTTTTTATCTTCATCACCTGCAATGCTCCATGGGTCATTTTTTCGGAGGGGCACTTGTCAACCCGATGTCCGGACCCCAGACAATTGTAGCAGTGTATTTGCGCATCCCGTTTGCATGCACTGCTCCCGTCGGTGGCCCATGCTGTAACAAATTTGCGCATCTTCCTCTCTCTGCTGCTCAGGACCTCAGCCCTCGGTCGTTTGCCATGGCTGCGACGGGGATCACTGCCACATTTAAGAGTCTTTCCTGCTCGATTTCCTCTTCTGAGAGACCATGTCCAGGGTGGGTCTCGAACCAATTCGCCAGCAGACGCGCTAGATTGGGAACTGGTATGTTAGACATCAGTAGAATATGGCACCTCAGCAGAACGGTTTTCTGCCGGGCACCTTACACAATACTTGCCGCATGTACGTATTATCGGCAATTTCACTCACTGAACTCGTTAAAGATTCGATCCTCTTCACATACCAGTTCAACTGTTCTCCGCGTCTTCGAGGGCTATTTCTGATCTTGGTGATTAGCATTTCTTCACTCTGTCACACTGTGATATGTTTCAGGAAGCGATCCTTAAAAGTTTCCCAATGTTTTATATTTGACCACTCGTCTTTGCCACGGTCTCGGATGCAAATCCGGTGCACCTATGTACTACTCCATTTATTTGGTACTCGTCGGTCCACTCGGCGCTTCTCATCCGCAGACCAAAATGTTTCAGGATGTAAGCCGCGGGAAATATGGGTGAGTGTTCGAGGCCTTTTACATTTGCACCGTCAAAGTATAAGGGACAGTCTTTGACTCGAGGCTCCTTTCCAACAAGGGCACGGGGTGGGGACATTACCTGCTGCATTCCCTGTGTCACCACTGGACTCGGAGCAGCAGGCTGTTCATCGATGTTTGAGGCGTCGGTTTCGCTGTCGGCCCTGTCGCCATCGACCAATTTCCTTCTCGACGGAGCGGCGTCGGCACTGGTTTGCAAGCGTCGCACTTGCTCCTCTAATTTGAGAATTCTCCTGTTTTTGTCCTCATCACTCATTTCCTGCATTAGGGGGTATTGTTCTTCTACGTTTGCTATTGATTTTTTCTTCGCAAGGGTTTCAACTGGCATATAAAATTGTCTCTTTCGTACGTATTTCAGCGGGAATCGTACCACGCTGCCACCATTGCCGTAGTGTTAATCACTACGTTAATATTACTACCAGAAGGGTGAAGGTAAGAACGGACAAGCGGTGGTTAGTTTAACTTAATTTATTTTAGAGTACAACATATACGACGCCTCAGTGCCCCCAACCCTTATGGCAATTAAAAACTCTGATCTATTCATGCCCCAGGGAAAGTACTAACTAAAGCTCACTCTCTCTGACTGCCTCGGGTATTCTTGAAGTACCCAAAGGGCAGGGCGTGTCATCTTGTACAGTTTTGCCAATAGGCTTCCAGGATCAAAGGGGACTCCTTCGTCTTAGGAGAGTGGGAATTTCAACAAGCCTATTGGGCAGAAGAGGGTCCAAATCGCCCAGGGCTATTGGGTATCTCTTCAGGGCATGTACAGATCAAATGTTTGTGTTTCTTGTGGTTTTGGGAACTGTCAAATTCTTGGCCTATCCCATCCTCTTGAGGCACTTGACGCCAGATGCTAAGTCCCATGGATCCAACAATATATCTCGTTGACACCTTGTAAAAACATTGACCATACCCAGAAAAACAATTGGGAGAGTATTCAATTT
>JAXCGZ010022870.1:10000-12500 GCA_037179515.1 Halocaridina rubra
TAAGGACAGGTATGATAAGTATCACTAAGTATAAAATGGAACCGATGAGGAGACGGGAAGATACGAGCTTTGGGCTCTTTCCCGTAAACACAATTAGGTAATCACAATTAGGTAATCACACATATATCACACACACACACACACACACACACACACACACATATATATATATATATATATCATACATATATATATATATATATATATATATATATATATATATATATATATATATATATATATATATATATATATATATATATATATATATATATATACTATACATACACACGCACCCACACACACAATACAATTAGGTAAATACACACACATACACACACATTATATGTATATATATATTTATATATATATATATATATATATATATATATATATATATATATATATATATATATATATATATATGTATGTATGTATATATATATACTATACATACACACGCACCAGAATACTAAGGGTTGAAAGATCTGAGAGGACTGGTGGACGGATAGCACTGCTCATAAGTGAAAGGATTCAAGTTGAAGAATTAAACTTGGCTATAGAAAGTGAGTTCAAGGAATTTCTTGTTGCTCGCATAAATACTGGGTCAGAGAGCATTATAATAACTGTTGTATACAACCCACCAAGGAACCAAAATAGGCTTGAAGTTTATGAGGAAAGTCATATAGGTACTATTGAAGTCATAAACTCAGTTGTTAACATGGCACGGGAAAAAAATGTAGGCTTTTGATTATGGGAGACTTTAATCATAAAGAGATAGATTGGATAAATCTTGACCCACACAGTGGTTAGGACTCATTTGGGGCAAGATTCCTAGATTGCGTACAAGGGAATTTCCTACACCAACATGTAATGGAACCAACAAGAGCCAGGGGTGGGGATGAGCCATCACTACTTGATCTAGTGTTCACAGATAATGTGTTGGATATTGAAAAAATTGAGTATATACCACCAATTGGAAAGAGTGACCACTGTGTGTTGTTGATGGAGTATATCATTGAAGATGTTCTGCCTGAGAGTAGAGGCACTGAGGACATGAGGAGGAACTATCCGAAAGGAGATTACATCAAAAGGAATGAGCTTTTTGCAGTTCTTGACTGGAGAACCTTATATTACAACAAATCTGTACAAGAAATGTATGACATCTTTTGTGAGAAATATGGGAAGATAGTAGATTGCTGCATACCTGTCACCAAAGTAGGTGTAATTCATTCCAGAGAGAAATGGTTCGATAATGGGTGTAATAGAGCTAAGGAGTGGAGAGACAAATGCTGGAAAAGGTATAGGAGGAGAAAAAACATAAATGCCTGGCAAACTTACAAAAGAGCAAGAAATGACTACCTAAGTAAAAGGAGAGAGGCAGAGAGAGACTATGAGAGGGACATCACCAGGAAGGCTAAAGAAAATCCCAAGCTTTTCCACAGCTTTATCAGAGGAAAACTGGAGGTAAAAGAACAGGTTTTGAGGCTAAAGAGAGCGGATGGAAGCATCACTGAGACGTGAGAAGAGATCTGCAAAGAATTGAACAAGGAGTTTCAGTCAGTATTTACAATAGAAAATACCCCACCCCCTCAGATTGCAGTGATAGAAGCTCAAGGGCCGGTATTAGAGAACATCAACTTTACAGCCACAGAGGTATGCAAAGTGCTGATGGATTTAGATGTTCATAAAGCTACAGGTCCTGATGACATATCCCCTCATGTGCTTAAAAAATGCGCAAACTCAATATCAGTGGCACTAAGTATCATATTTAAAAAGTCACTGGAGTCAGGGGAGATTCCAAGATGCTGGAAACAAGCAAATGTGATACCTATCTTCAAAAAGGGAAGGAGGGATACGGCTCTGAACTATAGACCAGTTTCCTTGACCAGCATAGTTTGCAAAGTTATGGAGAAACTACTAAGGAAACATATCTTTCTTCACTTGGAATCCTTCAACTTTTTGTCAGTGAGGCAACATGGCTTCAGAGAAGGTAGATCAACAGTAACAAACTTATTAGAATTTTATGATGAGGTAAGCCAAATCTTACAGGAAAGAGAGGGCTGGGCAGATTGCATATTCCTAGACTTCCAGAAAGCGTTTGACACTGTTCCACATGGGAGACTTATTGGGAAGCTGTAATCAATGGCTAGAATAGGTGGAAATGTTTTGGAATGGATAAAAACTTACTTAGAAGGAAGGGAACAGAGGGTTAGAGTAAGACACTCAGTGTCTGAATGGAGAAGAGTTAGTAGTGGAGTTCACAGGGTTCAGTTTTAGGGCCACTTTTGTTCCTTGTATATGTAAATGACCTACCAGAGTCTGTAAATTCATTCATGAATATGTTTGCAGATGATGCAAAGATTGTGAAGAAAGTAAAAAACGAGAACAATGGTAGAGAACTTCAGGAGGATCTAAATAATCTGCATGAGTGGTCAGAAAAGTGGCTAATGAAATTCAATACTTCAAAATGTAAGGTAATGAGAATGGGTACAAGTGC
>JAXCGZ010022870.1:15000-20000 GCA_037179515.1 Halocaridina rubra
ATTCATGAATGAATTTACAGACTCTGGTAGGTCATTTACATATACAAGGAACAAAAGTGGCCCTAAAACTGAACCCTGTGGAACTCCACTACTAACTCTTCTCCATTCAGACACTGAGTGTCTTACTCTAACCCTCTGTTCCCTTCCTTCTAAGTAAGTTTTTATCCATTCCAAAACATTTCCACCTATTCTAGCCATTGATTGCAGCTTCCTAATAAGTCTCCCATGTGGAACAGTGTCAAACGCTTTCTGGAAGTCTAGGAATATGCAATCTGCCCAGCCCTCTCTTTCCTGTAAGATTTGGCTTACCTCATCATAAAATTCTAATAAGTTTGTTACTGTTGATCTACCTTCTCTGAAGCCATGTTGCCTCACTGACAAAAAGTTGAAGGATTCCAAGTGAAGAGAGATATGTTTCCTTAGTAGTTTCTCCATAACTTTGCAAACTATGCTGGTCAAGGAAACTGATCTATAGTTCAGAGCCGTATCCCTCCTTCCCTTTTTGAAGGTAGGTATCACATTTGCTTGTTTCCAGCATCTTGGAATCTCCCCCGACTCCAGTGACTCCTTAAATATGATACTTAGTGCCACTGATATTGTGTTTGCGCATTTTTTAAGCACATGAGGGGATATGTCATCAGGACCTGTAGCTTTATGAACATCTAAATCCATCAGCGCTTTGCATACCTCTGTGGCTGTAAGGTTGATGTTCTCTAATACCGGACCTTGATGTGATTACCTAATTGTGATTACCTAATTGTGTTTACGGGAAAGATCCCAAAACTCGTATCTTCCCGTCTCCTCATCGGTTCCATTTTATACTTAGTGATGCTTATCATACCTGTCCTTGAAACTATGGATTGAGATAGCATTAACTACCTCCTCGCTTAGCCAATTCCAATTATCAACTACTCTTACACTGAAAAAGTATTTCCTTACATCCTGCAAAGAAGTTTTCTTACGAAGCTTCAAACTATGACCTCTAGTTCTAGAGCCAGCCATATCAAAATATCGATCCCTATCCACTCTATCATAACCTTGAAGGAATTTAAAGACTGTCACCATATCCCCCCTCACTCTTCTAGCTTCGAGTGATGGTAAGTCTAATTCCCTCAGCCTCTCATCATAACTGAGATTGCGTATTTCTGGCACCAGTTTCGTGGCATGTCTTTGAACTTTTTCAAGCTTAGCTATGTGCTTTTTCAAGTGCGGAATCCAAAAGGGGGCTGCATATTCGAGTTTTGGCCTCACATAGGTTACATAAATATTTCTGAACATTTCCTTGTCCATGTGCCTGAAGGCTACCCTTACATTTGATAAGAATGCATATGCTGCCCTTACTATGCCATTTATATGTATTTCTGGAGACAAATCTGCCAGTATGTTTACTCCTAGATCTCTCTCATTTTCTGTCTCTTGAAGTTGTACTCCAGCCACCGAGTAGTCAAGCTTGGGCCTTCTTGCACTTGTACCCATTCTCATTACCTTACATTTTGAAGTATTGAATTTCATTAGCCACTTTTCTGACCACCCATGCAGATTATTTAGATCCTCCTGAAGTTCTCTACCATTGTTCTCGCTTTTTACTTTCTTCACAATCTTTGCATCATCTGCAAACATATTCATGAATGAATTTACAGACTCTGGTAGGTCATTTACATATACAAGGAACAAAAGTGGCCCTAAAACTGAACCCTGTGGAACTCCACTACTAACTCTTCTCCATTCAGACACTGAGTGTCTTACTCTAACCCTCTGTTCCCTTCCTTCTAAGTAAGTTTTTATCCATTCCAAAACATTTCCACCTATTCTAGCCATTGATTGCAGCTTCCTAATAAGTCTCCCATGTGGAACAGTGTCAAACGCTTTCTGGAAGTCTAGGAATATGCAATCTGCCCAGCCCTCTCTTTCCTGTAAGATTTGGCTTACCTCATCATAAAATTCTAATTTTATGTGTGTGTGTGATTACCTAATTGTGATTACCTAAGTGTGTTTACGGGAAAGAGCCCAAAGCTCGTATCTTCCCGTCTCATACATAACTATATATATATATATATATATATATATATATATATATATATATATATATATATATATATATATATATATATATATATATATATATATATATATATATATATATGATTACCTAATTGTGCTTACGGGAAAGGAGCTATATTATCGCAGCTCTTCGTCTCCTGATGAGGTTACTTTTTTTTTTACTTACCGATGCTTTATCATATTTGTCCTTAGAGCGATGAATGCCTAGCATTTACTGCTTCTTCACTTAGCGAATTCCATTCATAATCAATTCTTGCACTAAAAGCAAAGAAGTTTTCTTACAATACTTCATGCTATGACCTCTAGTCATAGAACCATTCATATCAAGGTATAGCTGCCTGTCACCTTAGTCAAAGCAATGTCGGAATTTAGAAACCGTCACCATATCCCGCATTTTCTTCTAACTGCAAATGATGGTAAGTCTAACTCCATCTGCCTTTTCTCCTAACTGAGATTGCATATCTATGTGCGTGTAATTACCTAATTGTAATTACCTGATTGTTCTTACAGGAGAGGGCCCCAAGCTCGTAACCTCCCGTCTCCTGGTCAGCTCCATTTTGTACTTAGTGATACTTATCATACTTGTCCTTAAAACTACGGATTGAGTTAGCTTTAACTCCCTCCTCGCTTAGCGAATTCCAACCATCAACTACTCTTACACTAAAAAAAAAGTACCTCCTTACATCCTGCTAAGAAATTTTTTTACGAAGCTTCACACTATAACCTCTAATACTAGTCTCAGCTATATCAAAATATCAAGCCCTCTCCACTCTCTTATAACCATGAAGGAATTTAAAAACCGTCACAATATCCCCCTTATTCTTCTACTTCATGTGATGGTAAGTCTAATTACCTCAGCCTCTCATTATAAATAAGCTTGTGTATTTCTGGCACCAGTTTCATGGTATGTCTTTGAACTTTTTCTAGCTTAACTATGTGCTTTTTAAGTGTGGATTCCAAAAGGGGGCTGCATATTCAAGCTTTGGCCTCACGTAGGTTGCAAAAATATTTCAGAACAGTCCCTCGTCCATGTGCCTGAAGGCTACCCTTACGTTTGCTAAGAAAGCATATGCTGCCCTTACTATGCAAGTTTATGCATTTCTGGAGACAAATCGGCCAGTACGTTTACTCCTAGCTCTCTCTCATTCTCCATCTCTTGAAGTTTTGCTCCTGTAATTGCGTATTCAAGCTTGGGCTTTCTTGCACTTGTACCCATTCTCGTTACCTTATATTTAGAAATACTGAATTTCATTAGCCACTTTTCTGACCACTCATGCAGACTATTTAGGTCTCCATGAATTTCTCTACCACTGTTCTCATCTCTTACTTTCTTCACAATCTTTGCATCATCTGCAAACATATTCACGAATTAATTTATAGACTCTGGTTGGTCATTTACTTATACAAGGAACAAAAGCAGCTCTAAAATTGAACCCTGTGGAACTCCACTACTAACTCTTCTCCAATCAAACACTGAGTGTCTTACTCTAACCCCCTGTTCCCTTCCTTCTAAGTAAGCTTTCATCCATTCCAAGAAATTTCCACTTATTCTTGCCATTGCTTGAAGCTTCTTAATAAGTCTCCCGTGAGGAACCATATTAAATGCCTTCTGGAAGTCTAAGAATATGCAATCTGCCCAGCCCTCTCTATCCTGTAAGATTTGGCTTACCTAGTCATAAAATTCTAATAAGTTTTTTACCGTTGATCTACATTCTCTATCGCCATCTTGTCACACTGACAAAAAGTTGAAGGATTCCAAGTGAAGAGTGATGTGTTTTCTTAGTAGTATCTCCATAACTTTGCAAACTGGTCAAGAAAACGGGTCTATTGTTTAGAGCTGTATCCCTTCTTTCCTTTTTGAAGATAGATACCAACAAATTTCGCTTGTTTTCAACATATTAGAATCTCCCCTGGTTCCAGGGACTTTTCAAGTATGATACATAGTGCCGCCGATTTTTATTTAGCTCATTTTTTAACTACATAAAGAGATTCATCATCAGGATATATCATGAGATCATGACCAGAATAAAAATGCATTTTTATTCTGGTCATAATCTCAAAATAAAGAAATCTATTTTTTCTTCAATGTTTCTCCGGACTCTCCGTATTGTAAGCACAGATTTTTTTTGATGCTGTGATTGATAAAATCTTTGATATTTGAAAAAAAAAAACTTTTGTTATACCTGCTTCAGTGCTGCAAAACACACATTTCACAGGCCTCCCCTCCCCGACACTAATGTTGTTTCGAATTTTAATAATACCTTAGTTATTACCTTTTCTCCGGGGATGTCATAGCTTAGTCAACATAGGGGCATTCAGTTAGAATGCGTTCATTCCTAAGTATAGCAGATATAAGCTATAAGATTGGATTCCTTTTAACCTTCTGTGGTGTAGTGGTAGCGCCTTGACTTAGTAATCATAAGTCCTAGGTTCGAGTCCCGGTCGGGGTAAAAAATGATTCATGTTTTCACATATGTAATGTGCTTATCTGGTTATTTCATGGCCCAAATGAGATTGGGAATTGAATTAAATGCTAAAATGAAGCCACGAGTGAGGTTGGGGAATCTGTAATATGAACATAGTGGCATTCAGTTAGAATGCATTCATTCCTAAGTATAGCAGATATAAGCTATAAGGTTGGATTCCTTTTAACCTTCTGTGGTGTAGTGGTAGCGCCTTGACTTAGTAATCATAAGTCCTAGGTTCGAGTCTCTTTCGGGGTAAAAAATGATTCATGTTTTCACATATGTAATGTGCTTATCCGGTTATTTCATGGCCCGAATGAGATTGGGAATTGAATTAAATGCTAAAATGAAGCCACGAGTGAGGTTGGGGAATCTGTAATATGAACATAGTGGCATTCAGTTAGAATGCGTTCATTCCTAAGTATAGCAGATATAATCTATAAGGTTGGATTCCTTTTAACCTTCTGTGGTGTA
>JAXCGZ010022870.1:25000-32500 GCA_037179515.1 Halocaridina rubra
GGAGGTCAGCAAAGCGTGTGGTGATGGAGGCAAAGAGAGAAAGCAGATATAGGGTGGGGTAGATGCTTGTCTGAGAATTTTGATAGGAATAAAAAGATGTTTGGGAAGAAAATTAAAAGAGTGAGGAAATGTGAGTCTGGTAGGGAGGAGAGGGTGAAAGGAGCAGATGGGCAATTGCTAGTAGACGAAATGAAGGTGAGAGAGAGATGGAATGAGCATTCCAAGGAACTGCTAAATAAGGAAGATGATAGAGAAGCAGATTATGGCTGTAGGAAATGAATGGAGAATACCAATTCTAGGTGATGAGAATAATAGAGAAATAACAAGAGGAGGTACATTTGGCATTGAGAGCAATGAAATAAGGTAAAAATGAAAGCATGTTAATTGCTCGTCAAAAGGTGGGGAGGCATTAGTAGAAGGGATGAATAGATTGTTGAAAATGCATATTTCATGAAAGGGAAGGTTTCAATTGATTGGAGGAGTTCATGTTTGGTTCCACTTTTTGAAGGGAAAGAAGACAAGTATGAGTGTAGGTGTCTTAGAAGAATTAGTTTGCTGTGTATAGTCGGTAAGGTATATGGAAGAGGATTAATCGAGAGACTTAGGAAAAGTACTGAGAGATTGATTTACTACAGAAGAGGTGGAGGATTTGTGGTTCAGGAATTTGTGTTAGGACTGGTGTGTGAGGTCTTGAAGAAAGGTAGGGACATTCTTTGGGCTTTTATAGACTTAGAGAAAGCATATGACCAGTTTGATAGACAGGCTTTGCGGAGTGAGTTGCGACTTTATGGAATAATTGGAAGTTTGTTGAATGTGGTAAAGAGCTTTACCGGCATAGTAGAGCATATTTGAGAGTCTGAAATGGTATGAGTGATTGGTTTGGAGTGAATGTAGAGTCAAATCAATGTTGTTTAATGTCACCATGGTTGCTTAATGTATTGATGAATGAAATGGTAAGATAATTGAATTCAACGGTATTAGACAAAGACCTGGAACTAGTGGGTGTGTGTGGAAGGTTTTGTGAATTGAATCAGTTGCTATTCGCAGATGATAATGTACTGGTGGTGATACTGAGAATGAACTGAATCATTTAGTGACTGAGTTGGTTAGGGTGTGGGAAAGAAGAAAGTTGCATAATGCACACACACCCTTCATTTCATAAGCATTCAGTCAGTCAGTCAATCACCTCCAGCCAGTCGTGGTTGCATACCCCCTAAAACATACAAAGAAAACTCTCCATTTCCACAAAATATTTTGTTAACCATCCTGCAATAGAGATTTCCGACTCTTTTATTGACGCCATTCAATTCACTCTTAAACAAGTAATAGTGAACAATGAGTTGGCAGAAAATGTGATGAAAGTTGCCATATCTTGCCTTTTTGTATGCGCTCGTGTGCGGAAGTCACTTTCTCTTTACATTTGTTTGCGAATAATGGTGGTAAATGTTTTTGTAATTTTACTCTGTGTATTGTTCCGTTGCATAATTGCAATTTTTTTCTTTTCTTTTTTTAGGTGTAGATCAACCTAGGCGACTGATTTCATCAATTACACGAGTACATCGACATAAACTTCAGAAGAAAAAAAATTCCTAATGTCATTATTCTATCAAAAATTGTCTAACAACTTTGTTGCTTAATTATTATTATTATTATTATTATATATTATTATTATTATTATTATTATTATTATTATTATTATTATTATTATTATTATAATAATTATTATTATTATTATTATTACTATTATTATTATTATTAATATTATTATTATTATTATTATTAGTAGTAGTAGTAGTAGTAGTAGTAGTAGTAGTAGTAGTTGTAGTAGTAGTAGTATCATTATTATTATTTTCTTGAAGCTAAGTACCACGATTGCTTGTATCAAGCATCTTGGAATCTCCCAAGCGACTTTTCAAATAGGATGCTTAGCACCACAGATATTGGCTTAGCGCATTTCTGAAGTACATAAGTGGATATGTCATCGGGGCATCTAACTCCATCATTGCTTTGCATAACACTGTAGCTGAAAAGCTGATGTTCTCTACTACCTGCTCATGATCTTTAATCCTTGCAATCAGATGGGTGGAGTATTTTCTATTGTAAATACTGACTGAAAATCCTTGTTCAATATTTTGTACATCTCTTTTTCTGTTTCAGTGACGCTTCCAGCTGACCTCTTTTAACTTTAAAACTTATTTTTGACCAGTTTTGCTCTAAAAAAAAAAAAAAGCTGTGGAAATGTTGGGATTTTCTTTAGCCTCCCTGGTAATATCCCTCTCATACTACTTCTCAGCCTCTCTCCTTTTGCTTATAATAATTTCTTGCTCGTTTGTATGTCTGCCAGGCATTTGTACTTTTTCTCCTCCTATACCTATTCCTGTATTTTCCTCTTCACTCCTTAGCTCTCTTACACTCATTATTGAACCATTTCTCTCTGGCATTAATAAATCCTATTTAAGAGGATGGTATGCAATAAGTAACTATCTTCCCATAGTCCTTATGAAAGATTTTGTATATCTATGTACAGATTTTTTGGCAAATATGGTCATCCAGTCATCCAGAATCATTAATTCCGTTGTAATCTCCTTTCGGATAGTTCCTATATATATTTCTTAAAACTAAGCACACGCACACACACACACACACACACACACACACACACACACACACACACACACACACACACTTACACACACACACACACACAAATGCTGATGGATTAGCTGGTAAGGCAGTAGAATTAAAAGATAGGATTCACAACAGTAAGGCAGATATAGTAGCAATTACAGAGACTAAGTTGAGTGAGGACATAAACAGTGTCACAGTTTTTCCTAAGGGCTTCAGAATATTAAGGGTTGAAAGATCTGAGAGGTCTGGTGGGGGGATAGCACTGCTCATAAGTGAAAGGATTCAAGTTGAAGAAATAAACTTGGCTATAGAAAGTGAGTTCAAGGAATTTCTTGTTACTCGCATAAATACGGGGTCAGAGAGCATAATAATAACTGTTGTATATAACCCACCAAGGAACCAGAATAGGCTAGAAGTTTATGAGGAAAGTCATATAGGTACTATTGAAGTCATAAACTCAGTTGTTAACATGGCATGGGAGAGTAAATGTAGGATTTTGATTATGGGAGATTTTAATCATAAAGAGATAGATTGGATAAATCTTGACCCACACAGTGGTGAGGACTCATTTGGGGCAAGATTCCTAGATTGCGTACAAGGCAATTTCCTACACCAACATGTAATGGAACCAACGAGGGCCAGGGGTGGGGATGAGCCATCACTACTTGATCTAGTATTCACAGATAATGCGTTGGATATTGAAAAAATTGAGTATGAACCACCAACTGGAAAGAGTGACCACTGTGTGTTGTTGATGGAGTATATCATTGAAGATATTCTGCCTGAGAGTAGAGGCACTGAGGACGTGAGGAGGAACTATCCGAAAGAAGATTACATCAAAATGAATGAGCTTTTTGCAGTTATTGACTGGAGAACCTTATTTTACAACAAATCTGTACAAGAAATGTATGACATCTTTTGTGAGAAATATGGGAAGATAGTAGATTGCTGCATACCTGTCACCAAAGTAGGTGTAATTCATGCCAGAGAGAAATGGTTCAATAATGAGTGTAAAATAGCTAAGGAGTGGAGAGACAAATGCTGGAAAAGGTATAGGAGGAGAAAAAACATAAATGCCTGGCAAACCTACAAAAGAGCAAGAAATGATTACCTAAGTAAATGGAGAGAGGCAGAGAGAGACTATGAGAGGGACATCACCAGGAAAATCCCAAGCTTTTCCACAGCTTTATCAGAGGAAAACTGAAGGTAAAAGAACAGGTTTTAAGGCTAAAGAGAGCGGATGGAAGCATCACTGAGACGGATGAAGAGATCTGCAAAGAATTGAACAAGGAGTTTCAGTCAGTATTTACAGTAGAAAATACCCCACCACCTCAGGTTGCAGTGATAGAAGCTCAAGGGCCGGTATTAGAGAACATCAACGTTACAGCCACAGAGGTATGCAAAGCGCTGATGGATTTAGATGTTCATAAAGCTACAGGTCCTAATGACATATCCCCTCATGTACTGAAAAAAATGCGCAAACTCAATATCAGTGGCACTAAGTATCATATTTAAAAAGTCACTGGAGTCAGGGGAGATTCCAAGATACTGGAAACAAGCAAATGTGATACCTATCTTCAAAAAGGAAAGGAGGGATATGGCTCTGAACTATAGACCAGTTTCCTTGAACAGCATACTTTGCAAAGTTATAGAGAAACTACTGAGGAAACATATCTCTCTTCACTTGGAATTCATTAACTTTTTGTCAGTGAGGCAACATGGCTTCAGAGAAGGTAGATCATCAGTAACAAACTTATTCGAATTTTATGATGAGGTAAGCCGAATCTTACAGGAAAGAGAGGGCTGGGCAGATTGCATATTCCTAGACTTCCAGAAAGCGTTTGACACTGTTCCACATGGGAGACTTATTAGGAAGCTGCAAGCAATGGCTAGAATAGGTGGAAATGTCTTGGAATGGATAAAAACTTACTTATAAGGAAGGGAACAGAGGGTTAGAGTAAGACCATCAGTGTCTTAATGGAGAAGAGATAGTAGTGGAGTTCCACAGGGTTCAGTTTTAGGGCCACTTTTGTTCTTTGTATATGTAAATGACATACCAGAGTCTGTAAATTCATTCAAGAATATGTGTGCAGATGATGCAAAGATTGTGAAGAAAGTAAAAAACGAGAACAATGGTAGAGAACTTCAGGAGGATCTAAATAGTCTGCATGAGTGGTCAGAAAAGTGGCTAATGAAATTCAATACTTCAAAATGTAAGGTAATGAGAATGGGTACAAGTGCAAGAAGGCCCAAGCTTGACTACTCGGTGGCTGGAGTACAACTTCAAGAGACAGAAAATGAGAGAGATCTAGGAGTAAACATACTGGCAGATTTGTCTCCAGAAATACATATAAATGGCATAGTAAGGGCAGCATATGCATTCTTATCAAATGTAAGGGTAGCCTTCAGGCACATGGACAAGGAAATGTTCAGAAATATTTATGTAACCTATGTGAGGCCAAACCTCGAATATCCAGCCCCCTTTTGGAATCCACACTTGAAAAAGCACATAGCTAAGCTTGAAAAAGTTCAAAGACATGCCACGAAACTGGTGCCAGAAATACGCAATTTCAGTTATGATGAGAGGCTGAGGGAATTAGACTTACCATCACTCGAAACTAGAAGATTGAGGGGGATATGGTGACAGTCTTTAAATTCCTTCAAGGTTATGATAGAGTGGATAGGGATCGATATTTTGATATGGCTGGCTCTAGAACTAGAGGTCATAGTTTGAAGCTTCGTAAGAAAACTTCTTTGCAGGATGTAAGGAAATACTTTTTCAGTGTAAGAAGTTGATAATTGGAATTGGCTAAGCGAGGAGGTAGTTAATGCTATCTCAATCCATAGTTTTAAGGACAGGTATGATAAGTATCACTAAGTAGAAAATGGAACCGATCAGGAGATGGGAAGATACGAGCTTTGGGCTTTTTCCCGTAAACACAATTAGGTAAACACTATTAGGTAAACACACACACACACACATTTTCTTTAGGGGCAAAAGTCCTATTTTGTGTACAAGGAAAGTTCCTACACGAACAAGTATTTTAATAAATGAGGGCCAGGGGTTGAGGACTAGCCATCACTGTTCGATCTAGTATTCATAGGTAATGTGTTGGATGCTGTCAAACTTGAGTATGAACCACCAATTGAAAAAAAGTATCTACTGTGGGTGTTGATGGAATATATCATCGAAAATGTTCTGCTTGAAGAGTTGCTGGAATTAGAGGAGATTCCAAAATGCTGGGAATAAGCGAATGAGGTACCTATCTTCAAAAAGAGAAGGAGGGATGCAGCTTTAAACAGTAAGCCTGCTTCCTTGACCAGCATTCGAGTACTTTGCATAGTTATAAAGAAAGTACTAAGATAACACGAATCTCTTCACTTGGAATCCATCAACTTTTTGTCGGTGAGGCAACATGGCTTTAGAGAAGGCAGATTAACAGTGACAAACTTATTATAATCTTATGATGAAGTAAGCCAGAGCTTACAGGGAAGAGAGGGCTGTAAGAATTGCATATTTTTAGACTTCCAGAAGGCATTTGATGCTGTCACACACGGGAGACATATAAGAAGCTGCGAGTAATGGCAAAAATAGGTGGAAATATTTTGGAATGGAATAAAACTTACCTAGAAGGAAGGGAATAGAGGGTTAGAGCAAGACACTCAGTATCTGAATGGAGAAGGGTTAGTAATGAAGTTCCACAGGGTTCAGTTTTAGGGCCACTTTTGCTCGTTTTTATACGCATGAGACCTACCAGAGTCTGTAAATTCATATATTAATATGTTTGCAGATGATGCAAAGATTGTGAAGAAAGTAAGAGATGAGAAAAATGGAAGAGAACTTCAGGAAGACTTAAATAGTATGCATGAGTGATCAGAAAAGTGATTAATAAACTTCAATACTTCAAAATGTAAAGTAATGAGAATTGGTACAAGTGAAAGAAGACCCAAACCTGGATACTCAGTAGAAGGAGCAGAACTTCAAGAAATGGAGAACAAGAGAGATCTAGTATATTAATACTGGTAGATTTGTCTCCAGACATTTTTTTTTTTTAAGAGTGTGACACCGGGACAGGCAGAAACTGCCCTCATCAACAAAGGCCCGGGCACGAGAAAATACCAAGACGAAGGAAAAGAGAAAGGTTGAGGGCAAGGCAGAGATGAGGTAATGTCACACAAAGGAAAACGACAAACAGAAAAAAACAGTCAAAGTAAAGAGGACCCAGAGATATGGAGGACTAGGCTCTGAGATGACGATAGGTCTGCTTTTTGAAGGATGAAAGGTCATAAGAATTAGGAAAGACAGAAGGAGGAAGAGAGTTCCAGAGTCTAGAGGTAGATGGAAAGAAGCAGTCGCTGTACCGACCAATGCGCGAGCTACAAATCTCCACACAGTACTTGTGAGATGAGGCCGCTTGGCGAATGTTACGCGGCCTCGGCAGTGGAGGAGGGATGCAACTCGCCAACTCATCAGAGCAGCGATGGAAGTAGTAGCGATAGAAAAGCGAAAGGGAAGATACCTTACGGCGAAGAGAGAGAGAATCCAGGTTAGAAGTAAGAGCAGGATCATTAATGAGTCTGACTGCCTTAGATTCAACCCTATCAAGAATATAAGTAAAGGAAGGAGCACCCCAGATGTGTGAGCAGTATTCTAAGCAGGGGCGGATAAGACCTTTGTAAATTTTAAGTAACTGCAATGAAGAAAAGTAATAACGAAAACGAAACAAAACCCCCAATTTTTTGGATGAAGATTTAGAAATTTGGATTATGTGATTCTTCCAAGACAAGTTAGAGGCTATATGAATTCCTAAGATATTGATAGAGTTAAGAGGGTAAATTTCATTAGTTTCGAATATAATAGGATTATCAGGA
>JAXCGZ010022870.1:37500-103137 GCA_037179515.1 Halocaridina rubra
ATATATATATATATATAAACATACTTATATATATATATATATATATATATATATATATATATATATATATATATATATATATACATACTTATATATATATATATATATATATATATATATATATATATATATGAAGAGGTTTAAGGGCAAAAAAGTAAACGGATGGTTAAATTGTATCTCGAGCCTTTCTCATATTCCAACAATAGAAGATCCCCAGAAAATACTGGATATGTCTTTTCAGACTCTACGTCCGGTGAGTGCAGGCAAAGCAGAAGTTGAAGGGCAGGTTTCGGAAGAGGACGAGTATAACGTTGAAGAAGAGAAAGAAAAACATAACGAGGAGGAAGAGGAAGAAATGATAGAGGAAAGGGACAAGAACTCTTACACGCGTTGTACAGAGTCAAATTATAGGGAACATACAACGAAGAAAGAGACAAGAGAAAATACAAATGAAAACAAATATTGGTGATGGAAACTTTATTTTGGCGCTTGTCCGTGGGGAAATATAGATATGAAAATGGACTTCAACTAACAATCGGAATTATTATAGGAAATTCATGGAAAATTTTAACATTATATACAGAGCAGTTCAAGCAGTGCAGGTCACTGTAGCTCTTGAGCCATCTATTTGGAAACTCGCCGTTAGTGAATCTCCCAGTGTAGAATTTTATGTTCAAAGTCCAAAAGGTAATGGCACCAGGATAAGAACTGAGAAAATAATCACATTATAATTATCATCGAAGAGGCTATATGGACTTCGTTGTGAAGATTATTACTTAAAACTGCTTATATAATGAGGCACATGTAAGAGAGATACTGGGAAGAGCAGCGAAATTTTTACAGTATTGAGACAAGAGGATCTCAGATAAGTGTCAGAAATCAAACAATGGCAAGGAATGAACTTTAAAGAAGCCTGTTTTTGGATGAAGGTAGTATACAATGAAATGCTTTGAAAAGCACAAAATCACATTGAACCCCCATTTGTTAGGCCACTACAAATATGATATAGAACAGTGACACACCTTATTAATCATTTGCATTGATGCCTTCTGTGCAACAATTGCTTTGAAAACCCATATGATCTACCCTATTTATAGCTTCAGAAAACAAACAAGAACTCATTACAAAGAAAATCACTCTATCACAGCATAACAGATCATCCATTCAGAAAAAAAGTCTAAGGTTGGAACCATTTTGGCAAGAGCTAACAGCAAGGCTACAAAACCTATTGAAAAAAAGAAACTTAATGATGGCATTGATGCTAAAAGTTTTAAAATCATATTATCTGGAAAAATCAGTGCGACCATCCGAATGCTGCTAGATAATACAGTATCTGGTTCACAAAACATGAAAGGGAACATAAAAACGAAGCTAAAGGAATTGCACCCAGAATAAGAACATACACCTACAGGACAACTCTACCAAGTTTGGAACTACTTGCAAACTCTTGTATTTCAATATACAAAAGGTACAGTGCATTGAAATTCAAAGCTAAAGTGATACAATACTTTGGAAGAAAGCACCCAGGGAGGTTCTTGCTCCTGAAGAGTAACTTCAAGCCACTGGAAAAACAATTCTAAATAAACAGGAATTTGAAGAATCTGTATTACATACATGAAAGGCTATTGCAAGAATGACACATACTTGCAATATTGGAATACAAGCACTTAGATGCTTCAACAGCATATAGATTAGTACCCTTGAATATAAACCATAGGGTCAGAATGATTGGAAGTGGAGAAATCATAAAAAAAATTATTAGGAAATGCATAATTTAAGTAATATAGAATAATGTTAAAAAAGCTATAAGGAATATGCATGCCATGAAGAAAATCCTAGAATAAAAAAGCATAGATACAATACCTCTTGTTGATTCACCGAATGTTTCAACTCAAAATACTGAGAAGCTTTTTTGCATATCTGTTTGCTAACCCACTCCCTCACAATATGTAACTGTCACTCAGGGAAATCCTGCAACCTATGCATTAGTGAAGGAACCAGAATAAACAATGACAAAATAGCACTAGCTGATGGAGCAACTCAGGATGATCTTGTTCATATGGCTTTGAATGCCTTTCTGGACAAACTTGAATATCATAATTCAGCTATGCATAGTAGGTTGGGCATGGCACCAGCCGCCCGTTGAAAGACCACGACTGAA
The DNA here is from genome assembly GCA_037179515.1 of Halocaridina rubra. Taxonomy (NCBI): domain Eukaryota; kingdom Metazoa; phylum Arthropoda; class Malacostraca; order Decapoda; family Atyidae; genus Halocaridina; species Halocaridina rubra. The sequence goes on from JAXCGZ010022870.1 coordinate 39,662, forward strand.
GGTATTAGGATGCAACTAGGATTGGTCCAGACAGTTCCAGGTTGAGTCTTCCTTCAGGACGGTTCTTTCCTCATGCCTACATCTACACTGAATATTCTGGCATATTCATTACACATCTCTTGCTATTCCATTACATTTGACAAATCACAACATTCCCCACATCTGTCTCTTTTACTTTCCTTTTCCTCACATTTTGTCATTATTTATGGAAGGTTCACAACTAATGGCCCCCAGTAACCGGCATAGTGGGGTGCGAAGAATCTCCGGGGATCGTGTTGACTCCACCATTGGCTTGAGGGCAGACACGCCTGGTGGTAGTAATGGTTCTGCTCTTAACCTTGCACCTCCCAATAGATCTGCTTCTTTCACTCTTCACTATTCAAACATTCGTGGGCTGAACTCTAATCTTTCGTCTGTGGAACAGCACTTGGGCACTTTCCTCCCTAACCTCCTCCTCCTATCTGAAACCCAGTTGTCTTTACATGCTTCCATTGACCCTTTCCAAATCTCCCACTATAAGCTGTATACTCGTTTTCGTTCCAAAGGTGGGGTCTGTGCCTACTGCAACATTAACACTCCTACTGTGAGGCTCATGGACCTTGAATCTCCTGACTTTGATGTTCTCTGGCTAAAAGTCTATCTCTCCACTACCACTATCATCCTTTGCTTCTGCTACTGTTCTCCAAACTCCACCGAGTTTGTGTCTTTCTTTGAATATCTCTCCTCGTGCCATGAGTCCTTGCTATCTTTTCACCCACATGCCAAAGTTCTCTACATTGGAGACTTCAATGCACACCACAGTGAGTGGCTTCATTCTTCTCACACTGATGTGGGAGGAAGCGAGGGTCTTGCTTTCTTTATTACTCACGATCTGGAGCAAATTATCAAACATCCTACTCGCGTTCCTGATCATCACGAACATGCTGCAAACACTCTTGACCTATTTTTTACTTCTAACCTTTCAAACTACTCTTATTCTGTGCTTTCCCCTCTTGGTAAATCTGACCACTCCATGATCTCTATCTCTTCCATTTTCGCTCTCCCACCACCAATCCCTCCTACTCAACGCCGCCTTTGGCACTTCGAGCGAACCCAATATGAAAATTTGCGTAACTTTCTCTTTGACTTTCTATGGGATGACTACTGCTTTCGGTCTCGCAACCCTGATCGGGTAGCTGTAAAAGTTGCCGAGATCATGACCGCGGGAATGGAGGCATACATCCCCTCTTCAACAAAAACTTTCTATTCCCCTAAACCTTGGTTTGACCGTGCCTGCTCCATGGCTATCCAGGCTAGGAATCAGGCTCACCGATCTTACCAAGCCTCTCCTTCCGATTTAACTCGCTCTGCTTTTATTATAGCTAGGAATCGCTGTACAGCTCAGATTCGAAGGTCTAAGGCTTCCTTTATAAGAAAGAAAGTTGATGACCTTAACTCTTCCCCCACTGACAAATGCTTCTGGTCCTTAGCCAAAAACCTCTCCAAAAACTTCTGTAACTCAAGCTTTCCCCCTCTCATTCGTTCTGATGGTTCTATAGCTTGCTCTCCCACTGACAAAGCCACTCTCTTTGGCTCTCATTTTTCTGCCAACTCTTCTATCAACGATTCCAACGCACCTATTCCTCAGTCTTTTCCCCTCTCTAACCCTATGCCCTCCCTTATCCTTTCTTCACGCAAAGTTCATAAGGTTCTTCGCTCACTAAAGACAAACAAGGCATCTGGTCCCAATGGTATCCCTGCAATGTTCCTTAAGGAGTTTGCAGATGAACTGGCTCCCGTGCTTTGCCGTCTTTTTCGCCTCATTCTGTCAACCAGTATCTATCCTTCATCTTGGAAGCATGCTCTAGTTCAACCTGTTCCTAAGAAGGGTGACCGCTCTATTCCTTCTAACTACCGACCTATTGCTCTAACCGCCTCTATTGCTAAAGTTTTCGACACTTTACTCAATGCTCACTTCTTGAAACGCCTTAAATCTAACTCACTTATCTCCGATCACCAGTACGGCTTCTGCAAGGCAAGATCCACTGGTGATCTCCTGTCCTATCTTACTCATGTATGGTCATCTTCTCTGAGGAACTATGGGGAATCCTTTGTCGTCGCCCTTGATATCTCTAGGGCTTTTGACAGAGTCTGGCACAAGGCTCTGTTGGCCAAACTCCCTGCCTATGACTTTACCCCTTCTTTCTGTTCTCTGATTTCCAGTTTTCTTACTGACCATTCTATATCTGTAGTTGTTGATGGCGCGACATCTAGCCCTTTCTCTGTTTCCAGTGGTGTTCCACAGGGCTCTGTTCTTTCACCTACTCTCTTCCTTCTCTTCATCAATGATCTTCTACAATCCCCATCTTCCTCTCTTCTTCATGCCTTTGCCGATGATTCTACCCTTCACTTTTCCTCTGCCTTTTCTTCACAACCTTCATCTGTTACTCGTAATCAATCTCGTATCACTCTTTCTTCTACTCTTAACTCCGATTTGCAGAGAGTATCTGAATGGGGCACTCAAAATTTAGTTAAATTCAATGCCTCCAAGACACAGTTTCTTGCTATCTCTTTATCTTCTTCTCCTCCTGATAACCCTATTGTCTTCGAAACTAATGAAATTTACCCTCTTAACTCTATCAATATATTAGGAATCCATATAGCCTCTAACTTGTCTTGGATGAATCACATAATTCAAATTTCTAAATCTTCATCCAAAAAATTGGGGGTTTTGTTTCGTTTTCGTTATTACTTTTCCTCATTGCAGTTACTTAAAATTTACAAAGGTCTTATCTGCCCCTGCTTAGAATACTGCTCACACATCTGGGGTGCTTCTTCCTTTACTTATCTTCTTAATAGGGTTGAATCTAAGGCAGTCAGACTCATTAATGATCCTTCTCTTACTTCTAACCTGAATTCTCTCTCTCTTCGCCATAAGGTATCTTCCCTTTCGCTTTTCTATTGCTACTACTTCCATCGCTGCTCTGATGAGTTGGCGAGTTGCATCCCTCCTCCACTGCCGAGGCCGCGTAGCACTCGCCAAGTGGCCTCATCTCACAAGTACTGTGTGGAGATTTGTAGCTCGCGCATTGGTCGGTGCAGCGACTGCTTCTTCCCATCTACCTCCAGACTCTGGAACTCTCTTCCTCCTTCTGTCTTTCTTAATTCTTATGACCTTTCATCCTTCAAAAAGCAAATCTAACGTCATCTCAGAGCCTAGTCCTCCATATCTCTGGGTCCTCTTTACTTTGACTGTTTTTTTCTGTCTGTCGTTTTCCTTTGTGTGACATTACCTCATCTCTGCCTTGCCCTTAACCTTTTTCTTTTCCTTCGTCTTGGTATATTCTCGTGCCCGGGCCTTTGTTGATGAGAGCAGTTTCTGCCTGTCCCGGTGTCACACTCTTAAAAAAAAAAAAACTGTCAAATACACAGTCAGAGCAAATAATCTGTGAGGTGCAAAATGCATTGATAACATAAAGCACTGGTAGGACACTCTTAGACATAGGCCAGTTTTTGCACACTGTCTATATGCAAGAGACTCATGCATAATAGTGTTAGTTGGAAAATTATAACATGCAATAGATACTTCTGTATCTACATTCAGTGAAATATCTGAGAAGGGAAAGCGTCGACTTGGAGTAGTCATTGAGTGATAAGAGTTTAAGATTTATTTTCTCCAAGCAAGAGTAGACGAATGTACTAAAAAGATTCACAACCTGACCAAAACAGCTATATCAAAATATCAACATCAACAACGATAGATTAGACACTGCTTCTTAATTTGATTTTCAACTTCCTTTTCAGGGGATCCTCCAACAACAGTCATATTGGAGCAAGCTCTTACTCTGATACTGAAAATTGTTTTGAGCCTACTGTTGAAGTAATGTGCTGTTTTCTTCTGTGATTATGCTGACTCTAGAGAAGAGGTGGAGATTCGCTGCACTGCAGGAGGTTTTTCAATCTGTGGTCGAAGTGTTTCGACAATGCTTGACAGCCTACTGACAGCATTAGGCATAAGAGAGGAAAACTATCATCGGTACCCATGGGAACTCTAATGAGACCAGATCTTTTAATGACAACCCTGATCAGGAAGACCTCGAAGTGGGTGGTATGAGGAGTATGTTGAAACCATCTGTGAAGCATTTGTCTAGAGTCAAGGAAAGCCCATTCAATACACAGCTTCAGAACTTAACATCAGAGCGACATCTGTCGTGCATGGATACAGATAGAGATCTAGCTGCAAAAGACGTTGGATTGTCACGCTGATGATCAGTTTTGCAGCTGGTCGCCGAATGGACTTTTTTTGACTGAAGAAGCATCTCATGGACATTTTTTTACATTTTCCTCACCCCGCCCACTTTGAGGGCTTCCTGATTAGGGTTTCTACTTTATGGATCTGATCTCTATAAACTACCAGAGGGTGTTAATGATGACTTTTTATCTGGTGCATAATTTTCTCCAAAGACTACCCGGAATCGTAGCTGCGCTTTGACCACAGATAGTAAATCCTCCTATTATGCAGTGATTTTACACTTCCGCTATAAAGTAAGTATGGTAGCAGAAGAAAATGGTGCAAAACTTCAAAAGTAGACCTAAAACATTTCCCAAGTACTGAGTTAGAGCTTAGCACAAGATGAACATCGTTGTTCAATTACCTGCAATGAGAAAGGAAAATCAAATTAAGGTGGGAGTTTTGATACACTCTTGATATATTATTACTCATAGAAAAGCGAGTGAATTATCTGCAGTTTCTCCCTTGATTAGGATTTACTGACTATGCTCTTATATTCTTAACCTGTAATTGCATCTTCCAACAAGTAGTCTATGATAGAAACGTCTCACAATCGAGACAGGTAAAAGTTATACAACTCAGAAAAAGAGGACACACGAACAGAAATATTCCACTCACAAACCCAAGAATGGAGACTCTTTCCCCTTTTTGTGACATCTTGAAAAGATCCAAATATTCTGACCCTCCCCCTCCCTAAGGGCGACATTCATTCCTCTTTTCTGGGAATATTTAGGATATATTCTCCTCTATTAAACATAAATGGAAGATCTCTCTTGTGCCTAGAATCAAATATCATTCAGATAAATCCTCGGTGGTTAAGCGACTCCTCTCCTTTATTAAAGTATATAAGCGATATTATTTTTTATTATTATTATTATTATTATTATTATTATTATTATTATTATTATTATTAATGTTATTATTGTTATTATTACCATTATTATTATTATTATTATTATTATTATTATTATTATTATTATTATTATTATTATTATTATTGTTATTATTATGGAACGTCCTTGCCTGCCTACCTTGTGAATGACACAAGTTGGGTGGTAGGGAGGGAAAAGTGGCAACCCTTTATCCCCAAAGAGCAAAGAGGAGTGGTTGAGGTATGTGTGGATCGTATGTCTGTGTTTTTCTTGACTCGGCCACACCGTTTCAAGGGAGAATGGGGCCATGTACATAGAAAATTCAAAGCTTCTTTACGGATTAAGATTGCATCCTTCTATATTCTTTTAATCTAATGATAGCAAAAGGATGGGAATTTACTGTTAATCCTTCACCCATCATGTATGAATCCCATGCATGCATAGATGTTCTTATTAAGCCTGTTGAACTGACAGGGACTACCACACATGGGGCTCTAATAATTTTCTTTCGCTTTTCATCCCCAGGAGGATATGATGAAGATAGAATATGTAAACTATTTTAGGGAGTTGAACTCGGGATTCATAGGTTGGAGACTCAGACATTGCATTATTCTAACTCATTACCGCAGCCGAGGTAAATTCTTCTCAAAATCTCAAGCAACAATTTTCAAGTAATGCAGTCATATGAACTAAGTATATATATATATATATATATATATATATATATATATATATATATATATATATATATATATATATATATATATATATATATATATATATATATATATATATATCCAGATAAGCACATTAAATATGTGAAAACATGAATCATTTTTTACCCCGACCGGGACTCGAACCTAGGACTTATGATTGCTAAGTCAAGGCGCTACCACTAAACCACAGAAGGTTAAAAGGAATCCAACCTTATAGCTTATATCTGCTATACTTAGGAATGAACGCATTCTAACTGAATGCCACTATGTTCATATTACAGATTCCCCAACCTCACTCGTGGTTTCATTTAAGCATTTAATTCAATTCCCAATAGTGGCATTCAGTTAGAATGCGTACATTCCTAAGTATAGCAGATATAACCTATTAGGTTGGATTCCTTTTAACCTTCCGTGGTGTAGTGGTAGCGCCTTGACTTAGTAATCATAAGTCCTAGGTTCGAGTCCCGGTCGGGGTAAAAAATGATTCATGTTTTCACATATGTAATGTGCTTATCTGCTTATTTCATGGCCCGAATGAGATTGGGAATTGAATTAAATGCTAAAATGAAGCCACGAGTGAGGTTGGGGAATCTGTAATATGAACATAGTGGCATTCAGTTAGAATGCGTTCATTCCTAAGTATAGCAGATATAAGCTATAAGGTTGGATTCCTTTTAACCTTCTGTGGTGTAGTGGTAGCGCCTTGACTTAGTAATCATAAGTCCTAGGTTCGAGTCCCGGTCGGGGTAAAAAATGATTCATGTTTTCACATATGTAATGTGCTTATCTGGTTATTTCATGGCCCGAATGAGATTGGGAATTGAATTAAATGCTAAAGTGAAACCATGAGTGAGGTTGGGAATCTGTAATATGAACATAGTGGCATTCAGATAGAATGCGTTCATTCCTAAGTATAGCAGATATAAGCTATAAGGTTGGATTCCTTTTAACCTTCTGTGGTGTAGTGGTAGCGCCTTGACTTAGTAATCATAACTCCTAGGTTCGAGTCCCGGTCGGGGTAAAAAATGATTCATATATATATATATATATATATATATATATATATATATATATATATATATATATATATATATATATATATATATATATATATGAGTAATTTTTACCCCAACCGGGACCTGAACCTAGGGCACATAACTACTGTGCCAAGGCGCTACCAACTACACCACAGAAGGTCATAAAAGGGAAACAGACTTTACAGCTATATCTGCTATACTAGGAATGAACGTATTCTATCTGAATGCCACTCTGTTCATATTACAGTTTCCCCCAACTCACTCGTGGTTTCGTTTTCGCATTTAATTCATATCTCAATCTCATTTGGGACCAACAATACTCAAATAAGCACATTACCATATGTGAAAACATGAATAATTATTATCCCCACAGGGACTTGAACCTATGACACATAATTACTGTGCCAAGACCTTCTACGGTGTATCAAATACCTTCCAAATACCTTCCTCTCTTGCTTGTAAAATCCAGCTTACCTCATCATAAATTGCTAATAAGCATTTTGCTCTATATTTGCCTTCTCTGAAGCTATGTTGCCTCACTGACAAAAAGGTGAAGAATTCCAAATGAAAAGAGCTGCGTTTTGTTAGTAGTTTCTCCAAAACTTTGCAAACTATGTCAGTTAAGGAAACAGGCCTCTTATTTAGAGCTGTATCCCTCCTTCCCTTTTTGAAGATAGGTGCCCTTGTCACTTGTTTTCAGCATCTTGGAATCTCTCCTGATTCCAGCAACTTTTCAAATATTTAGCGCATTTCTTAAGTACGTAAGGGGATATGTCATCAGGACCCGTATCTTTATGAGCATCTAAATTCATCAACGCTCTGCATACCTCTGTAGCTAAAAAGATGATGTTCTCTAATATCGGCCCATGAACTCTTATCTCTGCAATCTGATTTGGTGGAGTATTTTCTATTGCAAATACTGACTGAAACTCCTTGTTCAATTTTTCGCAGATGTCTTCACCTGTCTTAGTGATGCATCCATCTGCTCTCTTTAGCTCTACACCCTGTGTTTTTACCTTCAGTTTTACTCTGATGTAACTGTGGAAAAGCTTGGGATTTTCATTAGCATTCCCCTTTTTTCATGTGCGACACAGGAACACGCAAAATAAATTGCCTTCATTAATAAAGGCCAGGGCACGAAAACAAACATTAAAACGAAGAAAAATTAAAAATTTAAGGACAAGGCAGAGATGAGGAAAAAGATAGGCTGCAAGAATAGTTGAAGTAATGAGAACCAAGGGGTATGGCAGGATTAGACCCTGAGATGACGATAGATCCGTTCTTTGAAGGAAGATTGGTTACAGGAATTAGGATAGACAGAAGGAGGAAAAGAGTTCCAGAGTCTGGATGTGGAAAGGAAGAAGCAGTTCCTGCACCGACCAATCCACGAACTACAAATCTCTACATAGTACATTTGAGACAAGGCCACTTGACGAGTGTTGCACGAGTGTTACACGGTAGTGGAGAATGGTTGCAACTTGCTAACTCATCAGAGTAGCAATGGAAGAAGTAGCAATAGAATAGAGAAAGGGATGATACCTTACAGAAGAGAGAAAGAGAATCCAGATTAAAAGTAAGACAATGATCATTATTGAGTCTGACTGCCTTAGATTCAACACTTTCAAGGAGATAAGTATATGAAGAAGCATCCAAGATGTCCAAGAACTATTCTAAGCAGGGATCGATAATACCGTTAAAGATTTTAAGTAACTGTAAAGAGGAAATGAAATGACAGAAATTGAACAGAGCCCCTAATCTTTTGGATGCCGATTTAGATATTTGGATTAAATGGTTAATCCAAGACAAGTTACAGGCTATCTGGATTCCTAATGTGTTAATAACATTAAGGGGTTAATTTCGTTAGTTTCGAAGACAATAGAGCTATCAGAAGATAATGATATAGACTGAAACTGTGTTATTGGAGGCATTAAATTTAACTAATTTTAGCTTCCCCACTCAGATTCCCTCTGCAAATCAGAGTTGAGAGTAGAAGAAAGAGTGATATGACTGATTGCGAGTGGCATATAAAGGTTTTGAAGAAAAGGAAGAGAAAAAATGAAGGGTAGACTCATTAGCAAAGGTGTGAAGAAGAGGGGAGGATGGGGACTGATGAAGATCATTGGTTAAGAGAAGGAACAGTATGTGAAGGAACAGAGGCCTGTGGAACACCACTGGTGTTCCACAGGGCCGTCAATAACCACAGCTATAAAATAGTCAGAAAGAAAACTGGAAATCAGAGAACAGAAAGAAGTGGTAAAGCCATATGCATGGAGTTTGGCCAACAGAGCTTCTGCCAGACTCTGTCAAAAGCCTTAGAGATATCAAAATTGACGACAAAGGATTCCCCACACTTCCTCATAGAAGATGACCATACATGAGTAAGATAGGACAGGATATTGCCAGTGGATCTTTCCTTGCAGAACCTGTATTGTTGATCAGATATAAGCAAATTATATTAAAGACATTTCAAGAAGTGAGAATTGAGCAAAGTTTTTAAAACCTTATCGGTAGCAGAGGTTAGGGCAATAGGTTTGTACTTTGAAGGCATAAAACAGTCATACTTCTTAGGAAGAGATTGGACTAGAGCATGCCTCCAAGATGGAGCAAAGATACTGGTTGACAGATTGAGGTGAAAAAGTCCTTAAGGAACCCTCCAGGGATACCATCAAATCCAAATGCCTTGTTTGTCTTTAGTGAGCAAAAAACCTTATGAATTTTGCGTGAAGAAAGGATAAGGGAGGGCATAGGGTTAGAGAGGGGTACAGATTGAGGGACAGGTGAGCTGGAATCGCTATGGAAAAGTTGGCAAAAAAATGAGAGCCAAAGAGAGTGGTTTTGTCTGTGGGAGAGCAAGCTATAAAACCATTAGAACGAATGAAAGGAGGAAAACTTGAGTTACATAAGTTTTTGGAGAGGTTTTTAGCTAAGGAACAAAAATAAATATCAATGGGAGAGGAGTTAAGGTCACCAATTTTCCTTCTTATTAAGGAAGTTTAACCTTCGAATCTGAGCAGTACAGCAATTCCTATCTGTAATAAAAGCAGAGCGAATTTAATCAGAGGGAGAGGCTTAGTACGACTGGTGAGCCCGATTCCCTGACCTGAAGAACCATGGAATAAGTACGGTCAAACCTAGGATTAGGAAGAGGAAAAGTTTTCATAGAGGAGGGGATGAATGCCTCCATTGCCAAAATTATGATATCGGCAACTTTTAGGGCAACCTGATCAGGGTTGCGGGATCGAGAGCAGTAGTCATCTCACAGGATGTCAGAGAGCAGGCTACATAAATTATCAGGTTGAGCATGTTCAAAGTACCAAAGGCAGCACTGAGTGGGAGGAACTGATGGAGAAAGAGCAAAAATGGAAGAGCTTTAGATCACAGAGTGGATTAGAAGTAAGAAATAGGTCAAGAGTGTTGGCTGTGTGTCTGTGGCGATCGGGAACATGAGTAGGATGTTTGATAACCTGCTCAAGATCGTGAGTGTTAGAGAAAGCAAGGGCCTCATTTTCTCAAAAATCAGTGTGAGAAGAATTAAGCCACTCTCTGTGGTGTACCTTGAATCCATATATAGAGAACTTCAGCATGTGGGTGAGAAGATAGCAAGGACTCATGGTAAAAAGACAGATATTCAAAGAAAGACACATAGTCAGTGGAATTTGGAGAGCAGTAGCAGAAGCAAAGCAATATAGTAGTAGTAGACAGATGGATTTTCAGCCAGAGAATATTAAAGTCAGGAGATTCTAGGTTCATGAGCCTTGAAATGGGAGTGTTAATGCTGCAGTAGGCACAGACCCCACCTTTGGAATGGAAACAAGATTGCAGGTTATAGTGAGATATTTTTACTTGGTCAGGGGAAGCATGGCTAGACAGCTGGGTTTCAGAGAGAAAGAGGAGGTTAGGGAGGGATGTACCAAGTGCTGTTCCACAGATGAAAACTTAGAGTTCACACCACAAATATTAGAAAAGTGAAGAGTGAAAGAGGCAGATCTATCAGGAGGTGCAAGGTCAAGGGCAGAACCATGACTACCACTTAGTGCGAATACATCAGAATATTAGATGTAGATGTAGGCATTAAGGAAATACCATGCCTGAAGAAAGACTTAACCTGGAGCTGTCTGGACCAGTCCAAGTTGAATCCGTAATACCTTCAGTCATAGTATTACAACAGGCGGCTGGTGCCATGGCCAGACTACTAATCATAATATCCCTCTCAGCATCTGTCTCTCTCTGTCTCTCTTCTTTCACTTAGGTAATCATTTCTTCCTCATTTGTAAGTCTGCCAGGAATTTATATAGTCCTTGCTCGTGTCCTTCTCGGTGTCCCTACTCTCAACCATAACATCTTCGATGATATACTCCATCAACAACACAGTAGTCACTTTTCCCAATTGGTACCTCATACTCAAGTTTTCCCAATATCTAACACATTCTGTGAATTCTAGATTGAGCAGTGATGGCTCATCTCTACCCCTGGCCCTCGTTTGTTACAGTACATGTTGAAGTAGGAAATTTCCTTGTACACAATCTAGGAATCTTGCTCCAAAAGAATCCTCCCCACCTGGTCAATATTAGTCCAATCCATCTTTCTATAATTAAAATTTCCCATAATCAAAATCCTACACTTTCTCTCCTCAGCGATGATGAACAACTGAGTTTATAGTTTCAACAATACCTATATGAATTTCCTCATAATCTCTAGCCTTTATTGATTCCTTGCTGGGTTATATCCAACAGCAATTATAATGCTCTCTGAACCAGTTTTTATGTGAGCAACAAGATATTCCTTGAACTCACTTTCTGTAGCAAAGTTTATTTCTTCAACCTGAAACAACCTCACTTAACATAGTCTTTATAGCCACGGCTATATCTGCCATACTGTTGTGAAGTCTATTCTTTAATTCTTCTGCCTTACCAGCTGCCTCATCAGCATTTATGTGGCAATCTTAATGAGTCTGCACACCATGATTTCCTAACATTATCTTCTTTTTCACCCCTTTGGCTGGAAGAGCCCTGGGGCAAATATTGTTGTTCTCTTCTTCATTTCTTCCCTCACTTGATCTTTCAGCTTCTTTCAGCAAGCAATTGAACCATTCCATCTCTTCCTGTATTCTATATGGTCTAATGAACACTGTTCTGAATTCTTGAAAGTCTCTTAGAGATATTACCCTCATCAATAATTCATTACATGTGTCTCCCCTTTTTAAAGTTACTTTCATTATTCTTGCCTTTCCCTACCTAGAGTATTTACCAGTTCAGTGAATGCTCTGGGCCACAAGCTACTTTTAGCTTCCTTACCAGCTCTAAATCGATAGCTTTATAATGTTCAAGGTTTCCCAGCCATGTTGACTCCCTTGACTTCCAGTAAAAACATCTTTCCTTTTATCTATTATTTTTTTTTCTTCTTTTGTTTTTCAACTATAATTACATTTTCCAATAGCACCTCCCTCACTGCCTCTTTTACTGCCACGTTTTTCTACACTGCATCAGCAAAAGAATTTTTAATGCCCCTATGTTACACATTCAGCTCCTGAAAATCTCTTGTAGGGTGTTTGACGTTTTCTTTTATCTAGACATTCCAAGCTGCAATCTTGCCTCTCTCAGAAGAGAGTAGTGTACCAACAATCAAATCATTTATGGTGTCACTAAACTGTGTGTTGTTATTTTCTTGTTTACAAATTCTAAACTCTAGTTCTTTTAATTCCCCTCCAGCTTTGTGTTCGCTTTTCACTAACTTATATATCTTCCCCTTGTGCCCTCTTACTCTCCTCTAAATATCTCATAATCTCTCCTAGTGTGTCATTTCCTTTTGCTTTACCTTCAAAACTTTCTTTCATTTCTCTGTACATAGTCTGAATTTTGTCAGCCAGATCTGATTTGAAGGTCAAAAGGTCCCTGAATATTTGCTTCAGTCTCCTAAAAGCTACTTCCTCTCCCACCAACCCCAGGGATCCTCTACCATGTGTGTGTGTGTGTGTGTGTGTGTGTGTGTGTGTGTGTGTGTGTGTGTGTGTGTGTGTGTGTGTGTGTATAATTACCTAATTGCAATTACCTAATTGTGCTTACGGGAAAGAGCCCAAAGCTTGCAACTTCATGTCTCCTTATTGGTGCCATTTTGTACTTACTGATACTTATCATACTTGTCCTTAAAGCTAAGGATTGACTTAGCATTAACTACCTCCTCAATTAGCGAATTCCAATTATCAACTATTCTTACACTAAAAAAAAAGTACTTCCTTACATCCTGCAAAGACGTTTTCTTACGAAGCTTCAAACTATGACCTCAAGTTCTGGTACCAGCCATATCAAAATATCAATCCCTATCCACTCTTTCATAACCATGAAGGAATTTAAAGACTGCCACCATATCACCCTTTCATCTTCTAGCTTCGAGTGATGGTAAGTCTAATTTCCTCACCCTATCATCATAACTGAGATTTCGTATTTCTGGCACCAGTTTAGTGGCATGTTTTTAAACTTTTTCAAGCTTAGCTACCTGCTTTTTCAAATTCGGATTTCAAAAGAGGGCTGCATATTCAAGTTTTGGCCTCACATAGGTAACATAAATATTTTTGAACTTTTCCATGTCCATGTGCCTGAAAGTTACCCTTACAATTGCCAAGAAAGCATATGCTGCCCTTACTATGCCATTTATATGCATTTCTGAAGACATATTGGCCAGTATGTTTACTCCTAGATCTCTCTCATACTCTGTCTCTTGAAGTTGTACTCCTGCCACCGAGTAGTCAAGCTTGGACATTCTTGCACTTATACCCTATCTCATTACCTTACATTTAGAAGTATTAAATTTCATTAGCCACTTTTCTGACAACTCATGCAGACTATTTAGATCCTCCTGAGGGTCTCTACCATTGTTCTCGTTTCCTACTTTCTTCACAATCTTTGCATCATCAGCAATCATATTCATGAATGAATTTACAGACTCTGGTAGGTCATTTACATATACAAGGAATAAAAGTGGCCCTAAAACTGAATCCTGTGGAACTCCACTACTAACTCTTCTCCATTCAGACAATGAGTGTCTTATTCTAACCCTCTGTTCCCTTCCTTCTAAGTATGTTTTTATCCATTCCAAGACATTTCCACCTATTCTCGACATTGCTTGCAGCTTCTTAATAAGTCTCCCATGTGGGACAGTGCCAAATGCTTTCTTGAAGTCTAGAAATATTCAATCTGCCCAGCCCTCTCTTTCTTGTAAGATTTGACTTACCTCATCACAAAATTCTAATAAGTTTGTTACTGTTGATCTCCCTTCTATGAAGCCATCTTGTCTCACTGACAAAAAGTTGAAGGATTCCAAGTGAAGAGAGATATGTTTCCTTAGTAGTGTCTCCATAACTTTGCAAACTATGCTGGTCAAGGAAACTGGTCTATAGTTTAGGGCCATATCCCTACTTCCCTTTTTGAAGATAGGTATCACATTCGCTTGTTTCCAGCATCTTGGAATCTCCCTGACTCCAGTGACTTTTTGAATATGATACTTAGTGCCACTGATATTGAGTTTGCTTATTTATTAAGTGCATGAGGGGATATATCATCAGGAAATGCAGCTTTCTGGACATCTACCTCCATCAGCACTTTGCATACATCTGTGGCTGAAAGGATGATGTTTTCTAATACCGGCCCATGAGCTTCTATCTCTGCAATCTGAGGGGGTAGGGTATTTTCTACTGTAAATACTGACTGAAACTCCTTGTTCAATTCTTTGCAGATCTCTTCATCAATCTCAGTGATGCTTCCATATACTCTATTAAGCTTTAAAACCTGTTGTTTTACCTTCAGTTTTCTTCTGATAAAGCTGTGGAAAAGCTTGGGCTATTATTTAGCCATCCTGGTGATGTCCCTTTCATAGTGTCTCTCTGACTCTCTTCTTTTACTTTGGTAATGATTTCTTGCTCTTTTATAGGTCTGCCAGGCATTTATGTCTTTTCTCCTCCTATGCCTTTTCCAGCATTTGTCTATCCACTCCTTAGCTATTTTACACTCATTATAGAACCATTTCTCTCTGGCATGAATTACACTTACTTTGGTGACAGGTATGCAGCATTCTGCTATCTTCCCATATTTCTCACAAAAGATGTCATACATTTCTTATACAGATTTGTTGTAAAATAAGGTTCTCCAGTCAATAACTGCTCATTCCTTTTGATGTAATCTCCTTTCAGATAGTTCTTCCTCGTGTCCTCAGTGCCTCTACTCTCAGGCAGAATATCTTCAATGGTATACTCCATCAACAACACACAGTGGTCACTCTTTCCAATTGGTGGTTCATACTCAGTTTTTTTAAATATCCAACACGTTATCTGTGAATACTAGGTCAAGTAGTGACGACTCCTCCCCACCCCTGGCCTAAGTTGGTTCCAGTACATACTGGTGTAGGAAATTCCCTTGTTCACAATCTAGGAATCTGGCCCCGAATGAGTCCTCGCCACTGTGTGGGTCAAGATTTATCCAATTTATCTCTTTATGATTAAAAGCTCCCATAATCAAAATCCTACATTTTCTCTCCTTGGCCATGTTAATATCTGAGTTTACGACTTCAGTAGTACCTACATGACTTTCCTCATAAACTTTTAGCCTATGTTGGTTCCTTGGTGGGTTATATACAACAGTTATCATAATGCTGTATTACCCAGTATTTATGCGAGCAACAAGAAAATCCTTGAACTCACTTTCTATAGCAAAGTTTTATTTCTTCAACCTGAATCCTTTCACTTATGAGCAGCACTATCCCTCCACCAGTCCTCTCAGATCTTTCAACCCTTAATATTCTGAAACCCTTAGGAAAAACTGTGACACTGTTTATGTCCTCACTTAACTTAGTCTCTGTAACTGCTACTATATCTGCCTTACTGTTGTGAATCCTATCTTTTAATTCTACTGCTTTACCAGCTAATCCATCAACATTTGTGTCTAACAATGTTAATGAGGCCCCATCCGTGATCTTCTGCCATTATCTTCTTTATCTCCCCTTTGTCTGGAAGAACTCGCAAATGAACATTTTTCTTCTCTTCTTCATTTCTTTCCTCATTTAACCTTGTAGCCTCTTGCAACAAGTTTTTTAACTTTTCCATCTCTTCCTGTGTTCTGTATCATCTAATGAACACTTCTTTGAATTCTTGAAGGTCTTTAAGACCTTTTTGCTCATCAATATTTCTTTTCATGTTTCCCCTCTCTCAAAGGTTACTTATTTTGGTCTCTGCTTTCCCTCTCTAGAATATTTACCTACTTGGTGAATGTTTACAATATCCTCAGGACCACAAACTACTCCAAGTTTTCTTATCAGGTCTACAACCCTAGCTTTATTTTCTTCAAGTATCCCCTGCCAAGTTGACTCCTGGGATTTGCTTATGCCTGAGATTACCACTGTTTTCTCTTTATCAAGTGCCTGTTTAATCAGTGGATTTGCCCTTTCCATCACAATGTCTTTCATTTTGTTTTTCATTCAGATTGTCAGTCAGCTGTTTGTTGTTATCTTCTTGTTTAGAAATTCTGGTTTCTAGTTCACTTTTTCCCTTTCCAGCTTCTTTATTTGTTTTCTTATTCTTTTCTCTATTGCCCTTGTGCTTCATTTGCTTCCTCCAAATATCTTATTTCCTCTCTGAGTGCTTCATTCTCCTTCATTTCTTTGTCCATATTGCGAATTTTATCATCAAAGTTTATAACCATTGTTTCTAATTCCTTGACTTTCTGTTTTAATATCCTACCCACCACTCCTTCTCCTGCTACGTCTCCCAGAGGTCCTCTACCACCCCTCCCCCTACCACTGTATGGAGGATTAGGGACAGAGATGGCCTCATTTTGATATTTTCCCTTTCAAAGTATATAGTGAGAAGAAAAAAAGAGAGAGAAAAGTTTCTTTTAAGCTACACACAGAATTTTAAACCTTCATATGTGTACTGTTTAGTTACTCAATTTATCTCTTTTCTGGTAACACACATCCGAACTTAAAATTTGACCCATTCCACCCATCCGTGGGTGGAGAATCTAAAACAACAGATAAACTGGTCATTTCAGAATAAAATCGAAAATATTAATCACTTGATAACCAAGGTATGTTATCACAGGATCAGACTTTAAATTTCACTCAATTTATACAAAATAAAAAATAATAAAAGAGATCAGAGCAAAAAGAAAAAATAAGACAGCTGTGCTACTTGGCTACTTAACTCAGTACGTTGACAGGTGTATTTATCGTATTAATTTAATTATTCAATTATTTTGTGTATCAAACTAACTATAAAGTTAATATAAATGGGAAGGATATTGATTTTAACAATAAGCAGAACCACAGGATTGGGTAAACGGCTGTAAGAGCTCTCCCCAATTTACACAAAATATTAGGTAATGTGATGTGATGGCTTCACCTCGGGCAACTTTTCTAAACTTCCTTCAGAGCGGGACAGGACAACTTTTTCCTCTTGCAAAAGTATTCTGTGTGTGTGTGTGTGTGTGTGTGTGTGTGTGTGTGTGATTACTTAATTGTGATTACCTAATTGTGTTTACGGGAAAGAGCCCAAAGCTCGTATCTTCCCGTCTCCTCATCGGTTCCATTTTAGACTTAGTGATACTTATCATACCTGTCCTTAAAACTATGGATTGAGATAGCATTAACTATCTCCTCGCTTAGCGAATTCCAATTATCAACTACTCTTACACTGAAAAAGTATTTCCTTACATCCTGCAAAGAAGTTTTCTTACGAAGCTTCAAACTATGACCTCTAGTTCTAGAGCCAGCCTTATCAAAATATCGATCCCTATCCACTCTATCATAACCATGAAGGAATTTAAAGACTGTCACCATATCCCCCGTCACTCTTCTAGCTTCGAGTGATGGTAAGTCTAATTCCCTCAGCCTCTCATCATAACTGAGATTGCGTATTTCTGGCACCAGTTTCGTGGCATGTCTTAACTTTTTCAAGCTTAGCTATGTGCTTTTTCAAGTGCGGATTCCAAAAGGGGGCTGCATATTCGAGTTTTGGCCTCACATAGGTTACATAAATATTTCTGAACATTTCCTTGTCCATGTGCCTGAAGGCTACCCTTACGTATGATAAGAATGCATATGCTGCCCTTACTATGCCATTTATATGTATTTCTGGAGACAAATCTGCCAGTATGTTTACTCCTAGATCTCTCTCATTTTCTGTCTCTTCAAGTTGTACTCCAGCCACCGAGTAGTCAAGCTTGGGCCTTCTTGCACTTGTACCCATTCTCATTACCTTACATTTTGAAGTATTGAATTTCATTAGCCACTTTTCTGACCACTCATGCAGATTATTTAGATCCTCCTGAAGTTCTCTACCATTGTTCTCGTTTCCTACTTTCTTCCCAATCTTTGCATCATCTGCAAACATATTCATGAATGAATTTACATATGCTGCCCTTACTATGCCATTTATATGTATTTCTGGAGACAAATCTGCCAGTATGTTTACTCCTAGATCTCTCTCATTTTCTGTCTCTTCAAGTTGTACTCCAGCCACCGAGTAGTCAAGCTTGGGCCTTCTTGCACTTGTACCCATTCTCATTACCTTACATTTTGAAGTATTGAATTTCATTAGCCACTTTTCTGACCACTCATGCAGATTATTTAGATCCTCCTGAAGTTCTCTACCATTGTTCTCGTTTTTTACTTTCTTCACAATCTTTGCATCATCTGCAAACATATTCATGAATGAATTTACAGACTCTGGTAGGTCATTTACATATACAAGGAACAAAAGTGGCCCTAAAACTGAACCCTGTGGAACTCCAATACTAACTCTTCTCCATTCAGACACTGAGTGTCTTACTCTAACCCTCTGTTCCCTTCCTTCTAAGTAAGTTTTTATCCATTCCAAAACATTTCCACCTATTCTAGCCATTGATTGCAGCTTCCTAATAAGTCTCCCATGTGGAACAGTGTCAAACGCTTTCTGGAAGTCTAGGAATATTCTGTGTGTGTGTGATTACCTAATTGTGATTACCTAATTGTGTTTACGGGAAAGAGCCCAAAGATCGTATCTTCCCGTCTCCTCATCGGTTCCATTTTAGACTTGGTGATACTTATCATACCTGTCCTTAAAACTACGGATTGAGATAGCATTAACTACCTCCTCGCTTAGCCAATTCCAATTATCAACTACTCTTACACTGAAAAAGTATTTCCTTACATCCTGCAAAGAAGTTTTCTTACCAAGCTTCAAACTATGACCTCTAGTTCTAGAGCCAGCCATATCAAAATATCGATCCCTATCCACTCTATCATAACCATGAAGGAATTTAAAGACTGTCACCATATCCCCCATCACTCTTCTAGCTTCGAGTGATGGTAAGTCTAATTCCCTCAGCCTCTCATCATAACTGAGATTGCGTATTTCTGGCACCAGTTTCGTGGCATGTCTTAACTTTTTCAAGCTTAGCTATGTGCTTTTTCAAGTGCGGATTCCAAAAGGGGGCTCCATATTCGAGTTTTGGCCTCACATAGGTTACATAAATATTTCTGAACATTTCCTTGTCCATGTGCCTGAAGGCTACCCTTACGTATGATAAGAATGCATATGCTGCCCTTACTATGCCATTTATATGTATTTCTGGAGACAAATCTGCCAGTATGTTTACTCCTAGATCTCTCTCATTTTCTGTCTCTTCAAGTTGTACTCCAGCCACCGAGTAGTCAAGCTTGGGCCTTCTTGCACTTGTACCCATTCTCATTACCTTACATTTTGAAGTATTGAATTTCATTAGCCACTTTTCTGACCACTCATGCAGATTATTTAGATCCTCCTGAAGTTCTCTACCATTGTTCTCGTTTCCTACTTTCTTCCCAATCTTTGCATCATCTGCAAACATATTCATGAATGAATTTACATATGCTGCCCTTACTATGCCATTTATATGTATTTCTGGAGACAAATCTGCCAGTATGTTTACTCCTAGATCTCTCTCATTTTCTGTCTCTTCAAGTTGTACTCCAGCCACCGAGTAGTCAACCTTGGGCCTTCTTGCACTTGTACCCATTCTCATTACCTTACATTTTGAAGTATTGAATTTCATTAGCCACTTTTCTGACCACTCATGCAGATTATTTAGATCCTCCTGAAGTTCTCTACCATTGTTCTCGTTTTTTTCTTTCTTCACAATCTTTGCATCATCTGCAAACATATTCATGAATGAATTTACAGACTCTGGTAGGTCATTTACATATACAAGGAACAAAAGTGGCCCTAAAACTGAACCCTGTGGAACTCCAATACTAACTCTTCTCCATTCAGACACTGAGTGTCTTACTCTAACCCTCTGTTCCCTTCCTTCTAAGTAAGTTGTTATCCACTCCAAAACATTTCCACCTATTCTAGCCATTGATTGCAGCTTCCTAATAAGTCTCCCATGTGGAACAGTGTCAAACGCTTTCTGGAAGTCTAGGAATATTCTGTGTGTGTGTGATTACCTAATTGTGATTACCTAATTGTGTTTACGGGAAAGAGCCCAAAGATCGTATCTTCCCGTCTCCTCATCGGTTCCATTTTAGACTTGGTGATACTTATCATACCTGTCCTTAAAACTACGGATTGAGATAGCATTAACTACCTCATCGCTTAGCCAATTCCAATTATCAACTACTCTTACACTGAAAAAGTATTTCCTTACATCCTGCAAAGAAGTTTTCTTACCAAGCTTCAAACTATGACCTCTAGTTCTAGAGCCAGCCATATCAAAATATCGATCCCTATCCACTCTATCATAACCATGAAGGAATTTAAAGACTGTCACCATATCCCCCATCACTCTTCTAGCTTCGAGTGATGGTAAGTCTAATTCCCTCAGCCTCTCATCATAACTGAGATTGCGTATTTCTGGCACCAGTTTCGTGGCATGTCTTTGAACTTTTTCAAGCTTAGCTATGTGCTTTTTCAAGTGCGGATTCCAAAAGGGGGCTGCATATTCGAGTTTTGGCCTCACATAGGTTACATAAATATTTCTGAACATTTCCTTGTCCATGTGCCTGAAGGCTACCCTTACATTTGATAAGAATGCATATGCTGCCCTTACTATGCCATTTATATGTATTTCTGGAGACAAATCTGCCAGTATGTTTACTTCTAGATCTCTCTCATTTTCTGTCTCTTCAAGTTGTACTCCAGCCACCGAGTAGTCAAGCTTGGGCCTTCTTGCACTTGTACCCATTCTCATTACCTTACATTTTGAAGTATTGAATTTCATTAGCCACTTTTATGACCACTCATGCAGATTATTTAGATCCTCCTGAAGTTCTTTACCATTATTCTCGTTTTTTACTTTCTTCACAATCTTTGCATCATCTGCAAACATATTCATGAATGAATTTACAGACTCTGGTAGGTCATTTACATATACAAGGAACAAAAGTGGCCCTAAAACTGAACCCTGTGGAACTCCAATACTAACTCTTCTCCATTCAGACACTGAGTGTCTTATTCTAACCCTCTGTTCCCTTCCTTCTAAGTAAGTTTTTATCCATTCCAAAACATTTCCACCTATTCTAGCCATTGATTGCAGCTTCCTAATAAGTCTCCCATGTGGAACAGTGTCAAACGCTTTCTGGAAGTCTAGGAATATGCTGTGTGTGTGTGATTACCTAATTGTGATTACCTAATTGTGTTTACGGGAAAGAGCCCAAAGCTCGTATCTTCCCGTCTCCTGATCGGTTCCATTTTAGACTTAGTGATACTTATCATACCTCTCCTTAAAACTACGGATTGAGATAGCATTAACTACCTCCTCGCTTAGCGAATTCCAATTATCAACTATTCTTACACTGAAAAAGTATTTCCTTACATCCTGCAAAGAAGTTTTCTTACCAAGCTTCAAACTATGACCTCTAGTTCTAGAGCCAGCCATATCAAAATATCGATCCCTATCCACTCTATCATAACCATGAAGGAATTTAAAGACTGTCACCATATCCCCCATCACTCTTCTAGCTTCGAGTGATAGTAAGTCTAATTCCCTCAGCCTCTCATCATAACTGAGATTGCGTATTTCTGGCACCAGTTTCGTGGCATGTCTTTGAACTTTTTCAAGCTTAGCTATGTGCTTTTTCAAGTGCGGATTCCAAAAGGGGGCTGCATATTCGAGTTTTGGCCTCACATAGGTTACATAAATATTTCTGAACATTTCCTTGTCCATGTGCCTGAAGGCTACCCTTACATTTGATAAGAATGCATATGCTGCCCTTACTATGCCATTTATATGTATTTCTGGAGACAAATCTGCCAGTATGTTTACTTCTAGATCTCTCTCATTTTCTGTCTCTTCAAGTTGTACTCCAGCCACCGAGTAGTCAAGCTTGGGCCTTCTTGCACTTGTACCCATTCTCATTACCTTACATTTTGAAGTATTGAATTTCATTAGCCACTTTTCTGACCACTCATGCAGATTATTTAGATCCTCCTGAAGTTCTCTACCATTGTTCTCGTTTTTTACTTTCTTCACAATCTTTGCATCATCTGCAAACATATTCATGAATGAATTTACAGACTCTGGTAGGTCATTTACATATACAAGGAACAAAAGTGGCCCTAAAACTGAACCCTGTGGAACTCCACTACTAACTCTTCTCCATTCAGACACTGAGTGTCTTACTCTAACTCTCTGTTCCCTTCCTTCTAAGTAAGTTTTTATCCATTCCAAAACATTTCCACCTATTCTAGCCATTGATTGCAGCTTCCTAATAAGTCTCCCATGTGGAACAGTGTCAAACGCTTTCTGGAAGTCTAATTGTGTTTACGGGAAAGAGCCCAAAGCTCGTATCTTCCCGTCTCCTGATCGGTTCCATTTTAGACTTAGTGATACTTATCATACCTGTCCTTAAAACTACGGATTGAGATAGCATTAACTACCTCCTCGCTTAGCGAATTCCAATTATCAACTACTCTTACACTGAAAAAGTGTTTCCTTACATCTTGCAAAGAAGTTTTCTTGCATTCAGTGATACTTGTCATACTTGTCCTTAAAACTACAAATTGAGTTAACATTAACTACCTCTTTACTTAACGAATTCCAATCAGCAACTACTCTTACACTCTGTCATAACCATTAAGGAATTCAAAAACTGTCACTACATCCCCCCTCATTCTTCTAGCTTCAATTGATGGTAAGTCTAATTACCTCAGCCTCTCCTCATAACTGAGATTGCATAATTCTGGCACCAGTTTTGAGGCATGTCTTTGAAATTTCTCGAGCTTAACTATATGCTTTTTCAAGTGTGGATTCTGAAACAGGGCTGCATATTCAAGCTTTGGCCTCGTATAGGTTACAGAAATATTTCTGAACATTTCCTTTACTATACCATTTATGTACATTTCCGGAAACAAATCTGCCAGTACATATAGTCCTAGATCTCTTTCATTCTCCATTTCTTGAAATTCTGCTCCTGCTAATTGGATATTCAAGCTTGGGTCTTCTTGCATTTATATCTATTATCAATACCTTACATTTAAAAGAATTGAATATAATTAGCCACTGTTCTGACCACTCATGCAGACTATTTAAGTCTTCGTGAATTAATCTATCATTGTTCTCACCTACTAACCCTTCTCCAGTCAAACACTGATCTTCTTACTCTAATCCTCTGTTCCCTTCTTTCTAAGTAAGTTTTTATACATTCCATGACATTTCCACTTATTCTCGCCATTGCTTGCAGATTCTTAATAAGTCTCCTAAGTAGGACCATATCGAATGCCTTCTGAAAATATAGGAGTATGCAATTTGCTCAGCCCTCTCTTTCCTCTAAGAGCCGGCTTACCTCATCATAAACTTCTAATAAGTTTTTTGCTGTTGATCTGCCTCCTCTGAAGCCATGTTGTCTCACTGACAAAAAGCTAAGTGTTTCCAAGTGAAGAGAAATGTGGTTTCTTAGAAGTTTCTCCATAACTATGCAAGCTATGGTGGTCAAGGAATCAGGCCTACAGATTAGTGCTGGATCCCTCCTTCCTTTTATGAGGATAGGTGCCATGTATGATTGATTCCAGTATCTTGGATTCTCCCCAGATTCCAGCGACTTTTCCAATATGATACATTGTGCTGCCGAAATTGATTTAGTACATTTCTTAAGTACATAAGGGGATATATCATCAGAGTCTGTAGTTTTATGGGCATCTAACTCCATCAGTGTTTTGCTGTAAAGATAATGTTCTCTAATGCCTGCCCATGAGCTCTTATCTCTGCAATCTGAGGGGGTAGGGTATTTTGTGCTGCAAATGCTGACTGAAACTCCTTGTTCAATTCTTCGCAGATCTCTTCGTTTGTCTCAGTGATGCTTCCATCCGCTCTCTTTAGCCTTAAAACCTGTTCTTTTACCTTCAGTTTTCCTCTGAAAAAGCTGTGGAAAAGATGTGGATTTTCTTTAGCTTTCCAGGTGATATCCCTTTCATAGTCTCTCTCTGTCTCTCTTCTTTTACTTAGGTATTCCTTTTATATGTCTACCAGGAATTTATGCTTTTTCTCCTTCTATGCCTCTTCCACCATTTGTCTTTCCAATTCTTAGCTCTCTTACACTCATTACTGAGCCATTTAATCTGGCATGAATAACTCCTATATTGGTGGAAGGTATGCAACAAATTCCTAACTCCCCATATTCCTCATAAAAGATGTCATACATTACTTGAACAGGTATATTGTTAAATAAGGTTCTCCAGTCAATAACTGCAGAGCCTGTAATTTTATGGGCATCTAACTACATCAGTGTTTTGCTGAAAAGATAATGTTCTCTAATGCCTGTCCATGAGCTCTTATCTCTGCAATCTGAGGGGGTAGGGTATTTTGTGCTGTAAATGCTGACTGAAACTCCTTATTCAATTCTTCGCAGATCTCTTCGTTTGTCTCAGTGATGCTTCCATCCGCTCTCTTTAGCTTAAAAGCTTGTTCTTTTACCTTCAGTTTTCCTCTGAAAAAGCTGTGGAAAAGATGTGGATTTTCTTTAGCTTTCCTGGTGATATCCCTTTCATAGTCTCTCTCTGCCTCTCTTCTTTTACTTAGGTATTCCTTTTATATGTCTACCAGGAATTTATGCTTTTTCTCCTTCTATGCCTTTTCCACCATTCGTCTTTCCAATTCTTAGCTCTCTTACACTCATTACTGAGCCATATAATCTGGCATGAATAACTCCTATATTGGTGGAAGGTATGCAACAATTTCCTATCTCCCCATATTCCTCACAAAAGATGTCATACATTACTTGTACAGGTATATTGTTAAATAAGGTTCTCCAGTCAATAACTGCAAAAAGCTCATTAAATTTGATGTAATCTACTTTCAGATAGTTACTTCTTGTGTCCTTCTCAGTGCCTCTACTTTCAGGCAGAACATTTTTTATTATATACTCCATCAACAACACACAGTGGTCACTCTTTCCAGATGGTGGTTCATACTCAATATTTTCAATTTCCAACACATTATCTGTGAATACCAGATCAAGAAGTGATAGCTCATCCCCGTCCATGGCCCTCGTTGGTTCCAATGCTGGAAAAGGTATAGGAGGAGAAAAAACATAAATGCCTGGAAGACCTACATATGAGCAAAAAATGACTACCTAAGTAAAAGAAGAGAGGCAGAGAGAGACTATGAAAGGGATATCACCAGGAAGGCTAAAGAAAATCCGAAGCTTTTCCACAGCTTTATCGGAGGAAACTGAAGGTAAAAGAACAGGTTTTCAGGCTAAAGAGAGCGGATGGAAGCATCACTGAGACGGATGAAGAGATCTGCAAAGAACTGAACAAGGAGTTTCAGTCAGTATTTACAGTAGAAAATACCCCACCCCCTCAGATTGCAGAGATAGAAGCTCAAGGGCCGGTATTAGAGAACATCAACCTTACAGCCACAGAGGTATGCAAAGCGCTGATGGAGTTAGATGTTCATAAAGCTACAGGTCCCGATGACATATCCCCTCATGCACTTAAAAAATGCGCAAACTAAATATCAGTGGCACTAAGTATCATATTTAAAAAGTCACTGGAGTCAGGGGAGATTCCAAGATGCTGGAAACAAGCAAATGTGATACCTATCTTCAAAATGGGAAGGAAGGATACGGCTCTGAACTATAGACCAGTTTCCTTGACCAGCATAGTTTGCAAAGTTACGGAGAAACTACTAAGGAAACATATCTCTCTTCACTTGGAATCCTTCAACTTTATGTCAGTGAGGCAACATGGCTCTAGAGAAGGTATATCAACAGTAACAAACTTATTAGAATTTTATGATGAGGTAAGCCGAATCTTACAGGAAAGAGAGGGTTGGGCAGATTGCATATTCCTAGACTTCCAGAAAGCGTTTGACACTGTTCCACGTGGGAGACTTATTAGGAAGCTGCAAGCAATGGCTAGAATTGGTGGAAATGTCTTGGATAGGATAAAAACTTACTTAGAAGGAAGGAACAGATGGTTAGAGTAAGACACTCAGTGTCTGAATGGAGAAGAGTTAGTAGTGGAGTTCCACAGGGTTCAGTTTTAGGGTTATTTTTGTTCCTTGTATATTTAAATGACCTACCAGAGTCTGTAAATAATTCATTCATGAATATGTTTGCAGATGATGCAAAGATTGTGAAGAAAGTAGGAAACGAGAACAATGGTAGAGAACTTCAGGAGGATCTAAACAGTCGGCATGAGTGGTCAGAAAAGTGGCTAATGAAATTCAATACATCAAAATGTAAGGTAATGAGAATGGGTACAAGTGCAAGGAGGCCCAAGCTTGACTACTCGGTGGCTGGAGTACAACTTCAAGAGACAGAATATGAGAGAGATCTAGAAGTAAATATACTGGCAGATTTGTCTTCAGAAATACATATAAATGGCATAGTAAGGGCAGCATATGAATTCTTATCAAAGGTAAGGGAAGCCTTCAGGCACATGGACAAGGAAATGTTCAGAAATATTTATGTAACCTATGTGAGGCCAAAACTAGAATATGCAGCCCCCTTTTGGATTCCGCACTTGAAAAAGCACATAGCTAAGCTTGAAAAAGTTCAAAGACATGCCACGAAACTGATGCCAGGAAGTCGCAATCTCAGTTATGATGAGAGGCTGAAGGAATTAGACTTACCATCACTCGAAGCTAGAAGATTGAGGGGGGATATGGTGACAGTCTTTAAATTCCTTCATGGTTATGATACAGTGGATAGGGATCGATATTTTGATATCGCTGGCTCTAGAACTAAAGGTCATAGTTTGAAGCTTCGTAATAAAACTTCTCTACTGGATGTAAGGAAATACTTTTTCAGTGTAAGAATAGTTGATAATTGGAATTTCCTAAGCGAGGAGGTAGTTAATGCTATCTCAATCCATAGTTTTAAGGACAGGTATGATAAGTATCACTAAGTACAAAATGGAACCGATCAGGAGACGGGAAGATACGAGCGTTGGGCTCTTTCCCGTAAACACAATTAGGTAGCTAGGAATTGCTGTACTGCTCAGATTCATAGGTCTAAGGCTTCCTTTATAAGAAGGAAAACTGACGACCTTAACTCCTCTCCCACTGACCAATGCTGCTGGTCCTTAGCCAAAAACCTCTCCAAAAACTTCTGTAACTCAAGCTTTCCCCTTCTCATTCGTTCTGATGGCTCTATAGCTTGCTCTCCCACTGACAAAGCCACTCTTTTTGGCTCTCATTTTTCTGCCAACTCTTCTATCAATGATTCCAGCACACCTGTTCCTCAGTCTTTAGCCTCTCTAACCCTATGCCCTCCCTTATGCTTTCTTCATGTAAAGTTCATAAGGTTCTACGCTCGCTAAAAACGAACAAGGCATCTGGTCCCGATGGTATCCCTGCAATGTTCCTTAAGGAGTTTGCAGATGAACTGGCTCCCATGCTTTGCAGTCTTTTTTGCCTCATTCTGTCAACCAGTATCTATCCTTCATCTTGGAAGCATGCTCTAGGTCAACCTGATCCTAAGAAGGGTGGCCGCTCTATTCTTTCTAACTACCGATCTATTGCCTAACCTCCTCTATTGCTAAAGTTTTCAAGGCTTTGCTCAATTCTCACTTCTTGAAACGCCTTGAATCTAACTCACTTATCTCCGATCACCAGTACGGCTTCCGCAAGGCAAGATCCACTGGTGATCTCCTGTCCTATCTTACTAATGTATGGTCATCTTCTCTGAGGAACTATGGGGAATCCTTTGTCGTCGTCCTTGATATCTCTAAGGCTTTTGACAGAGTCTGGCACAAGGCTCTCTTGGCCAAACTCCCTGCCCATGCCTTTACCCTTTCTTTCTGTTCTCTGATTTCCTGTTTTCTTACTGACCGTTTTATATCTGTAGTTGTTGATGGCGAGACATTTAGCCCTTTCACTGTTACCAGTGGTGTTCCACAGAGCTCTGTTCTTTCACCTGCTCTGTTCCTTCTCTTCATCAATGATCTTTTACATTCCCCATCTTCCTCTCTTCTTCATGCCTTTGCTGATGATTCTACCCTTCACTTTTCCTCTGCCTTTTCTTCACAACCTTCATCTGTTACTCGTAATCAACCTCGTATCACTCTTTCTTCTACTATTAACTCCGATTTGCAGAGAGTATCTGAGTGGGGCACCCAAAATTTAGTTAAATTCAGTGCCTCCAAGACACAGTTTCTAGCTATCTCTTTATTTTCTTCTATGCCTGATAACCCTATTGTCTTCGAAACTAATGAAATTTACCCTCTTAACTCTATCAACATATTAGGAATCCATATAGCCTCTAACTTGTCTTGGATGAATCATATAATCCAAATTTCTAAATCTTCATCCAAATAATTGCGGGGTTTGTTTCATTTTCGTCATTACTTTTCCTCTTTGCAGTTACTTAAAATTTACAAAGGTCTTATCTGTCCCTGCTTAGAATGCTGCTCACACATCTGGAGAGCTTCTTCCTTTACTTATCTTTTTGATAGGGTTGAATCTAAGGCAGTCAGGCTCATTAGTGATCCTTCTCTCACTTCTGATCTGGATTTTCTCTCTCTTCGCCATAAAGTATCTTACCTTTCGCTTTTCTATCGCTACAACTTCCATAACTGCTCTGATGAGTTGGCGAATTGCATCCCTCCCCCACTGCCGAGGCAGCATAACACTCGCCAAGTGGCCTCTTCTCACAGGTACTGTGTGGTGGTTTGTAGCTCGCGGATTGGTCGGTACAGCGACTGCTTCTTCCCATCTACCTCCAGACTCTGGAACTCTCTTCCTTCTTCTGTCTTTCCTAATTCTTATGACCTTTCATCCTTCAAAAAGCAGATCTATCGTCACTGCAGAGCCTAGTCCTTCATATCTCTGGGTCCTCTGTACTTTGACTGTTTTTTTCTGTATATCGTTTTCCTTTGTGTGACATTACCTAATCTTTGCCTTGTCCTTAACCTTTTTCTTTTCCTTCATCAAGGTATTTACTCGTAACCGGGACTTCATTGATGAGAGCAATTTCTGCCTGTCCCGGTGTAACTCATATAACAAAACAAATAAAAATTAAATAAATAAATATATATATATATATATATATATATATATATATATATATATATATATATATATATATATATATATATATATATATATATATATATATATATATATATATATATATATATATATATATATATATATATATATATATACATAATGTATATACCGTACATATATATATATATATATATATATATATATATATATATATATATATATATATATATATATATATATATATATATATATATATATATATATATATATATATATATATATATATATATATATATATATATATATATATATATATATATATATATATATATATATATATATATATATATATATATATATATATATATATATATATATATATATATATATATATATATATATATATATATATATATATATATATATATATATATATATATATATATATATATATATATATATATATATAAAGTATATACCGTACATATTATATATATATATATATATATATATATATATATATATATATATATATATATATATATATATATATATATATATGTATATATGAATCTTTTTTTTTTTTTACCCCGACCGGAACTCGAACCTAGGACTTATGATTACTAAGTCAAGGCGCTACCACTACACCACAGAAGGTTAAAAGGAATCCAACCTTATAGCTTATATCTGCCATACTTAGGATTGAACGCATTCTAAATGAATGCCACTATGTTCATATTACAGATTCCCCAACCTCAGTCGTGGCTTCATTTTAGCATTTAATTCAATTCCCAATCTCATTCGGGCCATGAAATAACCTATTAAGCACATTATATATGTGAAAACATGAATCATTTTTTTTTCACCTAGACCGGAACTCGAACCTAGGACTTATGATTACTAAGTCAAGGCGCTACCACCACACCACAGAAGGTTAAAAGGAATCCAACCTTATAGCTTATATCTGCTATACTTAGGAATGAACGCATTCTAACTGAATGCCACTATGTTCATATTACAGATTCCCCAACCTCACTCGTGGCTTCATTTTAGCATTTAATTCAATTCCCAATCTCATTCGGGACATGAAACAACCTATTAAGGACATTACATATGTGAAATCATGAATCATTATTTACCCCGACCGGGACTCGAACCTATGACTTATGATTACTAAGTCAAGCCGCTACCACTACACCACAGAAGGTTAAAAGGAATCCAACCTTATACCTTATATCTGCTATAATTAGGATTGAACGCATTCTAAGTGAATGCCACTATGTTCATATTACAGATTCCCCAACGTCACTCGTGGCTTCATTTTAGCATTTAATTCAATTCCCAATCTCATTCGGGCCATGAAATAACCTATTAAGCACATTATATATGTGAAAACATGAATCATTTTTTTTTCACCTAGACCGGAACTCGAACCTAGGACTTATGATTACTAAATCAAGGCGCTACCACTACACCACAGAAGGTTAAAAGGAATCCAACCTTATAGCTTATATCTGCTATACTTAGAAATGAACGCATTCTAACTGAATGCCACTATGTTCATATTACAGATTCCCCAACCTCACTCGTGGCTTCATTTTAACATTTAATTCAATTCCCGATCTCATTCGGCCCATGAAATAACCTATTTAGCACATAACCTATGTGAAAACATTAATCATTTTTTACCCCAACCGGGACTCGAACCTAGGACTTATGATTACTAAGTCAAGGCGCTACCACTACACCACAGAAGGTTAAAAGGAATCCAACCTTATAGCTTATATTTGCTATACTTAGGAATGAACGCATTCTAACTGAATGCCACTATGTTCATATTACAGATTCCCCAACCTCACTCGTGGCTTCATTTTAGCATTTAATTCAATTCCCAATCTCATTCGGGCCATGAAATAACCTATTAAGCACATTACATATGTAAAAACATGAATCATTTTTTACCCCGACTGGGACTCGAACCTATGACTTATGATTACTAAATCAAGGCGCTACCACTACACCACAGAAGGTTAAAAGGGATCCAACCTTATAGCTTATATCTGCTATACTTAGGAATAAACATATTCTAGCTAAATGCCACTATGTTCATATTACACATTCCCCAACCTCACTCGTGGCTTCATTTTAGCATTAAATTCAATTCCCAATCTTATTCGGGCCATGAAATAACCTATTAAGCACATTACATAAGTGAAAACATGAATCATTTTTTCTTTTTACCCCGACCGGGACTCGAACCTAGGACTTATGATTACTAAGTCAAGGCGCTACCACTACACCACAGAAGGTTAAAAGGAATCCAACCTTATAGCTTATATCTGCTATACTTAGGAATGAACGCATTCTATCTGAATGCCACTGTATTCATGTTACAGATTACCCAACCTCACTCGTGGCTCCATTTTAGCATTTAATTCAATTCTCAATCTCATTCGGGCCATAAAATAATCTTTTAGGCACATGACATATGTGAAAACATGAATCATTTTTTTTACCCCGACCGGGACTCGAACCTAGGACTTATGATTACTAAGTCAAGGCGCTACCACTACACCACAGAAGGTTAAAAGGAATCCAACCTTATAGCTTATATTTGCTATACTTAGGAATGAACGCATTCTAACTGAATGCCACTATGTTCATATTACAGATTCCCCAACCTCACTCGTGGCTTCATTTTAGCATTTAATTCAATTCCCAATCTCATTCGGGCCATGAAATAACCTATTAAGCACATTACATATGTGAAAACATGAATCATTTTTTACCCCGACTGGGACTCGAACCTAGGACTTATGATTACTAAGTCAAGGCGCTACCACTACACCACAGAAGGTTAAAAGGATTCCAACATTATAGCTTATATCTGCTATACTTAGGAATGAACGCATTCTAAGTGAATGCCACTATGTTCATATTACAGATTCCCCAACCTCAATCGTGGCTTCATTTTAGCATTTAATTCAATTACCAATCTCATTTGGGCCATGAAATAACCTATTTAGTACATTACATATGTGAAAACATGAATCATTTTTTTACCCCGACCGGGACTCGAACCTAGGACTTATGATTACTAAGTCAAGGCGCTACCACTACACCACAGAAGGATAAAAGGAATCCAACCTTATAGCTTATATCTGCTATACTTAGGAATGAACGCATTCTAAATGAATGCCACTATGTGCATATTACAGATTCCATAACCTCACTCGTGGCTTCATTTTAGCATTTAATTCAATTCCCAATCTCATTCGGGCCATGACATAACCTATAAAGCACATTACATATGTGAAAACATGAATCATTTTTTTACCCCGACCGGGACTCATACATAGGACTTATGATTACTAAGTCAAGGCGCTACCACTACACCACAGAAGGTTAAAAGGAATTCAACCTTATAGCTTATATCTGCTATACTTCGGAATGAACGCATTCTAAGTGAATGCCACTATGTTCATATTACAGATTCCCCAACCTCACTCATGGCTTCATTTCAGCATTTAATTCAATTCCCGATCTCATTCAGGCCATGAAATAACCTATTAAGCACATTACATATGTGAAAACATGAATAATTTTTTACCCCGACCGGGTCTCGAATCTAGGACTTATGATTACTAAGTCAAGGCGCTACCACTACACCACAGAAGGTTAAAAGGAATCCAACCTTATAGCTTATATCTGCTATACTTAGGAATGAACGCATTCTAACTGAATGCCATTATATTCATATTACAGATTCCCCAACCTCACTCGTGACTTCATTTTAGCATTTAATTCAATTCCCAATCTCATTCGGGCAATGAAATAACCTATTAAGGACATTACATATGTGAAAACATGAATCATTTTTTACCCCGACAGGGACTCGAACCTAGGACTTATGATTACTAAGTCAAGACGCTACCACTACACCACTGAAGGCTAAAAGGATTCCAACCTTATAGCTTATATCTGCTATACTTAGGAATGAACGCATTCTAACTGTATGCCACTATATTCATGTAACAGATTCCCCAACCGAGTCCCGGTCGGGGTAAATAATGATTCATGTTTTCACATAGTTCTAGAGCCAGCCATATCAAAATATCGATTCCTATCCACTCTATCATAACCATGAAGGAATTTAATGACTGTCACCATATCCCCCCTCACTCTTCTAGCTTCCAGTGATGGTAAGTCTAATTCCCTCGGCCTCTCATCATAACTGAGATTGCGTATTTCTGGCACCAGTTTCGTGGCATGTCTTTGAACTTTTTCAAGCTTAGCTATGTGCTTTTTCAAGTGCAGATTCCAAAAGGGGGCTGCATATTCGAGTTTTGGCCTCACATAGGTTACATAAATATTTCTGAACATTTCCTTGTCCATGTGCCTGAAGGCTACCCCTACATTTGATAAGAATGCATATGCTGCCCTTACTATGCCATTTATATGTATTTCTGGAGACAAATCTGCCACTATGTTTATTCCTTGATCTCTCTCATTTTCTGTCTCTTGAAGTTGTACTCCAGCCACCGAGTAGTCAAGCTTGGGCCTTCTTGCACTTGTACCCATCCTCATTACCTTACATTTTGAAGTATTGAATTTCATTAGCCACTTTTCTGACCACTCATGCAGATTATTTAGATCCTCCTGAAGTTCTCTACCATTGTTCTCGTTTTTTACTTTCTTCACAATCTTTGCATCATCTGCAAACATATTCATGAATGAATTTACAGACTCTGGTAGGTCATTTACATATACAAGGAACAAAAGTGGCCCTAAAACTGAACCCTGTGGAACTCCACTACTAACTCTTCTTCATTCAGACACTGAGTGTCTTACTCTAACCCTCTGTTCCCTTCCTTCTAAGTAAGTTTTTATCCATTCCAAAACATTTCCACCTATTCTAGCCATTGATTGCAGCTTCCTAATAAGTCTCCCATGTGGAACAGTGTCAAACGCTTTCTGGAAGTCTAGGAATATGCAATCTGCCCAGCCCTCTCTTTCCTGTAAGATTTGGCTTACCTCATCACAAAATTCTAATAAGTTTGTTACTGTTGATCTACCTTCTCTGAAGCCATGTTGCCTCACTGACAAAAAGTTGAAGAATTCCAAGTGAAGAGAAATATGTTTCCTTAGTAGTTTCTCCATAACTTTGCAAACTATGCTGGTCAAGGAAACTGGTCTATAGTTCAGAGCCGTATCCCTCCTTCCCTTTTTGAAGATAGGTATCACATTTGCTTGTTTCCAGCATCTTGGAATCTCCCCCGACTCCAGTGACTCCTTAAATATGATACTTAGTGCCACTGATATTGTGTTTGCGCATTTTTTAAGCACATGAGGGGATATGTCATCGGGACCTGTAGCTTTATGAACATCTAAATCCTTCAGCGCTTTGCATACCTCTGTGGCTGTAAGGTTGATGTTCTCTAATACTGGCCCTTGAGCTTCTATCACTGCAATCTGAAGGGGTGGGGTATTTTCTACTGTAAATACTGACTGAAACTCCTTGTTCAATTCTTTGCAGATCTCTTCATCCGTCTCAGTGATGCTTCCATCCGCTCTCTTTAGCCTTAAAACCTGTTCTTTTACCTTCAGTTTTCCTCTGATAATGCTGTGGAAAAGCTTGGGATTTTCTTTAGCCTTCCTGGTGATGTCCCTCTCATAGTCTCTCTCTGCCTCTCTCCTTTTACTTAGGTAGTCATTTCTTGCTCTTTTGTAGGTTTGCCAGGCATTTATGTTTTTTCTCCTCCTATACCTTTTCCAGCATTTGTCTCTCCACTCCTTAGCTCTTTTACACCCATTATCGAACCATTTCTCTCTGGCATGAATTACACCTACTTTGGTGACAGGTATGCAGCAATCCACTATCTTCCCATATTTCTCACAAAAGATGTCATACATTTCTTGTACAGATTTGTTGTAAAATAAGGTTCTCCAGTCAATAACTGCAAAAAGCTCATTCATTTTGATGTAATCTCCTTTCGGATAGTTCCTCCTCATGTCCTCAGTGCCTCTACTCTCAGGAAGAATATCTTCAATGATATACTCCATCAACAACACACAGTGGTCACTCTTTCCAATTGGTGGTTCATACTCAATTTTTTCAATATCCAACACATTATCTGTGAACACTAGATCAAGTAGTGATGGCTCATACCCACCCCTGGCCCTTGTTGGTTCCATTACATGTTGGTGTAGGAAATTCCCTTGTACGCAATCTAGGAATCTTGCCCCGAATGAGTCCTCACCACTGTGTGGGTCAAGATTTATCCAATCTATCTCTTTATGATTAAAGTCTCCCATAATCAAAATCCTACATTTTTTTTCCCGTGCCATGTTAACAACTGAGTTTATGACTTCAATAGTACCTATATGACTTTCCTCATAAACTTCAAGCCTATGTTGGTTCCTTGGTGGGTTGTATACAACAGTTATTATAATACTCTCTGACCCAGTATTTATGCGAGCAACAAGAAATTCCTTGAACTCACTTTCTATAGCCAAGTTTATTTCTTCAACTTAAATCCTTTCACTTATGAGCAATGCTATCCCTCCACCAGTCCTCTCAGATCTTTCAACCCTTAGTATTCTGAAACCCTTAGGAAAAACTGTGACACTGTTTATGTCCTCACTCAACTTAGCCTCTGTAATTGCTACTATATCTGCCTTACTGTTGTGAATCCTATCTTTTAATTCTACTGCCTTACCAGCTAATCCATCAGCATTTGTGTATAACAATCTTAATGAGGCCCCATCCCTTGATCTTCTGTCATTATCTTCTTTATCTCCCCTTTGTCTGGAAGAACTATGTAATGAAAATTTTTCTTCTCTTCTTCATTTCTTTCATCATTTAACCTTCTTGCCTCTTGCAACAAGTTTTTGATCTTTCCCATCTCTTCCTGTGTTCTGTATTGTCTAATGTGATTACCTAATTGTGATTACCTAATTGTGTTTACGGGAAAGAGCCCAAAGCTCGTATCTTCCCGTCTCCTCATCGGTTCCATTTTAGACTAAGTGATACTTATCATACCTGTCCTTAAAACTATGGATTGAGATAGCATTAACTACCTCCTCCCTTAGCCAATTCCAATTATCAACTACTCTTACACTGAAAAAGTATTTCCTTACATCCTGCGAAGAAGTTTTCTTACCAAGCTTCAAACTATGACCTCTAGTTCTAGAGCCAGCCATATCAAAATATCGATCCCTATCCACTCTATCATAACCATGAAGGAATTTAAAGACTGTCACCATATCCCCCCTCACTCTTCTAGCTTCCAGTGATGGTAAGTCTAATTCCCTCAGCCTCTCATCATAACTGAGATTGCGTATTTCTGGCACCAGTTTCGTGGCATGTCTTTGAACTTTTTCAAGCTTAGCTATGTGCTTTTTCAAGTGTGGATTCCAAAAGGGGGCTGCATATTCGAGTTTTGGCCTCACATAGGTTACATAAATATTTCTGAACATTTCCTTGTCCATGTGCCTGAAGGCTACCCTTACATTTGATAAGAATGCATATGCTGCCCTTACTATGCCATTTATATGTATTTCTGGAGACAAATCTGCCAGTATGTTTACTCCTAGATTTCTCTCATTTTCTGTCTCTTCAAGTTGTACTCCAGCCACCGAGTAGTCAAGCTTGGGCCTTCTTGCACTTGTACCCATTCTCATTACCTTACATTTTGAAGTATTGAATTTCATTAGCCACTTTTCTGACCACTCATGCAGATTATTTAGATCCTCCTGAAGTTCTCTACCATTGTTCTCGTTTTTTACTTTCTTCACAATCTTTGCATCATCTGCAAACATATTCATGAATGAATTTACAGACTCTGGTAGGTCATTTACATATACAAGGAACAAAAGTGGCCCTAAAACTGAACCCTGTGGAACTCCACTACTAACTCTTCTCCATTCAGACACTGAGTGTCTTACTCTAACCCTCTGTTCCCTTCCTTCTAAGTAAGTTTTTATCCATTCCAAAACATTTCCATCTATTCTACCCATTGATTGCAGCTTCCTAATAAGTCTCCCATGTGGAACAGTGTCAAACGCTTTCTGGAAGTCTAGGAATATGCAATCTGCCCAGCCCTCTCTTTCCTGTAAGATTTGGCTTACCTCATCATAAAATTCTAATAAGTTTGTTACTGTTGATCTACCTTCTCTGAAGCCATGTTGCTTCACTGACAAAAAGTTGAAGGATTCCAAGTGAAGAGAGATATGTTTCCTTAGTAGTTTCTCCATAACTTTGCAAACTATGCTGGTCAAGGAAACTGGTCTATAGTTCAGAGCCGTATCCCTCCTTCCCTTTTTGAAGATAGGTATCACATTTGCTTGTTTCCAGCATCTTGGAATCTCCCCCGACTCCAGTGACTCCTTAAATATGATACTTAGTGCCACTGATATTGTGTTTGCGCATTTTTTAAGCACATGAGGGGATATGTCATCGGGACCTGTAGCTTTATGAACATCTAAATCCATCAGCGCTTTGCATACCTCTGTGGCTGTAAGGTTGATGTTCTCTAATACCGGCCCTTGAGCTTCTATCACTGCAATCTGAAGGGGTGGGGTATTTTCTACTGTAAATACTGACTGAAACTCCTTGTTCAATTCTTTGCAGATCTCTTCATCCATCTCAGTGATGCTTCCATCCGCTCTCTTTAGCCTTAAAACCTGTTCTTTTACCTTCAGTTTTCCTCTGATAAAGCTGTGGAAAAGCTTGGGATTTTCTTTAGCCTTCCTGGTGATGTCCCTTTCATAGTCTCTCTCTGCCTCTCTCCTTTTACTTAGGTAGTCATTTCTTGCTCTTTTGTAGGTTTGCCAGGCATTTATGTTTTTTCTCCTCCTATACCTTTTCCAGCATTTGTCTCTCCACTCCTTAGCTCTTTTACACCCATTATCGAACCATTTCTCTCTGGCATGAATTACACCTACTTTGGTGACAGGTATGCAGCAAGCTACTATCTTCCCATATTTCTCACAAAAGATGTCATACATTTCTTGTACAGATTTGTTGTAAAATAAGGTTCTCCAGTCAATAACTGCAAAAAGCACATTCATGTTGATGTAATCTCCTTTTGGATAGTTCCTCCTCATGTCCTCAGTGCCTCTACTCTCAGGAAGAATATCTTCAATGATATACTCCATCAACAACACACAGTGGTCACTCTTTCCAATTGGTGGTTCATACTCAATTTTTTCAATATCCAACACATTATCTGTGAACACTAGATCAAGCAGTGATGGCTCATCCCCACCCCTGGCCCTTGTTGGTTCCATTACATGTTGGTGTAGGAAATTCCCTTGTACGCAATCTAGGAATCTTGCCCCGAATGAGTCCTCACCACTGTGTGGGTCAAGATTTATCCAATCTATCTCTTTATGATTAAAGTCTCCCATAATCAAAATCCTACATTTTTTTTTCCCGTGCCATGTCAACAACTGAGTTTATGACTTCAATAGTACCTATATGACTTTCCTCATAAACTTCAAGCCTATTTTGGTTCCTTGGTGGGTTGTATACTGTGGGGTTTTAATGATGCTAGAGTGTTGTTAAGATTCTGTTTTACTAAGGGGACTCAAAGTACCGAGCTCGGTTAAGAGCTCACAAACAGACAGGACAGATATTTGTACTTGAACACCCCATTTTTATTACCATTAGTCGGTTAAATGAAACTCAGAATTCAACTTTCTTTTAATTTTGGAAATGCAATGACATTAAAAGAATTGAATTAAATTTCTCAAATTAAATTTTATGAAATGCTGCCTCGAATCCCGGAGGAGGTGAGTATGAGATCGTTTCCCGGCACCACGGACGTATGCCAAGACTTTGGCCTCAACTCGATGATTACCTCTGTCACACAGGCAGAGTAGAATACAATACACTTGTTGTGCTAGATGAATTCCTTGTTGTGCTAGATGAATTCCTGTGAAGATGCCACGTAAAAAGATTTTAAATAAACTTAGACTACCCAGGCGAGATGTTGCCTCTGGGCAGTCTCGGCGCCAAAAGAGAGCGTCTCCTTGTGCCTCGTGACGTCATCTGTAGGAGATATTCCTAGAGCAGTAATTGGCTCTGATATCATTTTAAGGACTATTTTAGTTAGAAAATAACAGTTATGTTAAATTTATTTTTTTTAGTTAGAAAATAACAGTTATGTTACTAATTTATTTGTTAAGGCATCTAACAGCCTCTGTTGACATTGAGCGAAACACTCTGTCACAAAGGCCCTTTCTAGAGAATATTGATTTAGCAAAATTCTACTACAGAAGGCGAAAAAAGAACAGAGGAAGTTACGGTGACTTCAGTGTTATTATGAGGGATGAGATATCCTTCTCATGGAAAAGAACAAATGAACAATAAGAATGGGATCCACCAATGGAACATATCATACTATTAGTAAAAGTAAACAAGTCTTGTAAAAACATTAAATGACATGCAAAACATAAAAGAAATGTGATCAAATTCAAATTTCAAGAAAATTAAATCACAATTAGATATCAGTGAATATCAATGTTTAAGTTTATGAATGCTTCACATGCAAGAAGGCAATAATATAATATACAAAATAAAATACAGTATACGCAAATTAAACATTTGAACCACGTCGTCATTAACATTGGCGACTGGATTTAAAACATTCAGCTATTCAGCACTAAACTAAAATGTTTCTGCCAAGTTCTGGCTTTCAAAGTCCCACAAAGGGAAATATAAAACTACGATCAAAAAATTATTCTTCATCATTTTTCGCTTTCCATTAGGAATAACGTTTGTACTCTAAAGTAAACAAGTACAGTACAGTATTAAAAACATAAAAGATAAACATAAAAATAAACAACACATTAGAGAAGTAATCTTTACTGACTAGCCAAATTTAGGCTAACAGCACCAGCTTCCTCATTTGAGGGTAACGACCGTCGACTTAGTAGATCAGCAAGGTCATTGTCCTTGCCATGAACATGTTGGGCAGTGAATTTGAAAAGATTCAGGTAAAGTGCCCACCTTTTCAGACGAGGATTTAGCTTGTCTGCAGTCTGTAAATATAGGAGAGGTCGGTGGTCGGTTCTCAGTGTAAAATGTTGGCCATACAGATGTACTTCAAATTTCTTTATGGCCCAATATGCAGCTAGAGCTTCCTTCTCCACGGTGGAGTAATTTCGCTCTGCAGGGCGAAGCCTGCGGCTTGCATATCGCACTGGAGCTACTTCTGCTGAGTTGTCTGATCGGGCTTGCAAGAGCACGGCACCCAGGCCTTCGTCTGAGGCGTCGGTCTGCAAGATAAATGGAAAATCAGGGTTTACCAGTTGTAATACTGGCTCACCTGCCAATGCTTCTCGGAGCTTGAAAAATGCTCTCTCCGCTTCATCTGTCCATTTGACAGGGGAGGATTTACTTTGCTTCGAGGAGGTCAGTTGCTGCAAAGGGGCAGCGATAGTATTAAAGTGTGGAATGAACCGTTGGTAGTAGCCGACACTACCCAGGAATGATCTCAGTTGAGTGACAGTGGCAGGTTTCTCCATATCCTTAATAGCTTGTACCCTGTCATGTAAAGGGGACATAACTCCTTCTCCAACCACGTGGCCGAGATACTGCAATTGTGTGAAACCAATCTCACATTTGGAAGGCTTTAAATGAAGTCCATGCTGGTTCAGATGAGTGAGAACTCTGCGGAGAGTCTCGAGGTGCGATGACCAATCCTGAGAATGCACCAGGATGTCGTCTATAAAGCATGAAACATTGTCGAGATCCTGTAGTACTATCCTCATGAGTCTGCTGAAGCAGCCAGGGGCATTTACCATACCAAAAGGCATGACCCTGAACTGATATAGACCATATCTTGTGGAAAAAGCTGTAAGAGGCTTGGTAGTCTCGCTCAACGGGACTTGCCAAAATCCACTGGCCAAATCCAACTTGGACAGGTAACGGGCTTGGGAAAGCAACGAGAAAATATGCTCGGCGTCAGCAATGGGCTCTCCATCAAAGATGGTACGGGAGTTAAGCTTACAACAGTCAAGGCAGAACCTGTGACTGCCATCTCGCTTACGCACTGCCAGTAACGGCGAACACCAAGGCGAAATGCTCTTTTCAACTATTCCGAGGCGGACCCAAGTGTCAAGATCTTCCTTCAGCCGTAAGGACAGCTGGTGGGGAAGACCAGAGGAATGCCGAAATGGCTCTGGGTCAGTCAGTCTGACATGATGCTCAAGGGTAGTGGTAATGCCTGGAAGGTCATTGAAGACGTTCTCATAGTCCTCAAATAGCTTGTTCAGCTGTTCCCGTTGACTCGGTTGCAGTCTGGAGTTAATAATACAATTACTCACACTTTCTTTTCGGTGTGTGGGAATGGCAGGATCCTTACCATCATCAAAAGCTAAGCTTATGTCTTCAATTGCAAGAGCGGTGGCTGCGGCCAGAGGGGCTTCTTCAGAAAAACTCCACTCCCGTAAGTCTGTCTCCACTGCAAGGGTGGAGTATTCCAATATAGGAAGTAAGGGGTGGCTATAATGGAGCACCTGTGTTGCTGCAGCCTCGGAGGTTCTGTTGATGCTTGAGGCATCTATAGGGGTTGCTGGGAGCACCAGCGCAGGATCCCTGTGGGCCTCCGGGTCCTCACAATAAAGCTTCAGCTGGTTAATGTGGTATTTCCGGTTAATGCCATCAACATTTAGCACATAATTGTCAGGGGTCACCCGGTGTACCAAAGTGTACGGTCCTTTCCAGCGTAGCATTAGCTTGCGGGTATCTGTTGGAAGAAGTAACAGAGCTCGATCTCCGGGTGTCAGGGCACGACGCCGCGCACGCTTGTCAAAGAGGAGCTTGGCAGTCTGCTGGTGACCCTTAATGGCTAATTGTGCAGTTTTCCATGCCTTTTTGAGGTGAGACGAAAACTTCAAAATATACTCATGAACGTCCCTATCGTCATCTTCGATGGTAGGTGAATCCCAACATTCTGCCAAGAATTCTACTGGGCCTCTGACCTTATGACCATAAATCATCTCGAAAGGCGAGTATCCAGTAGTGTCGTGGGGCGTGTCTCTGAAGGAGAAAAGTGCAGCAGGGACGTACTTGTCCCACTGCCTAGGCATATCTATCACTAGCTTGCGCAAACATCGCTTCAATGTCCCGTTATAGCGTTCACATGCTCCATTTGATTGGGCATGATAGACACTCGTACGAATGTGCTTGATTTCTAAAAGGTTACAGAAAGCCTCAAAGTGCCTACTTGTAAACTGACTTCCATTGTCAGAAGTGACCTGCTCAGGAAAGCCAACCCTGGAGCACATTTCAAATAGGGCTTGAGCAACTGCTTCAGTTGTGATAGAAGGCAGTGGCACTGCATCTGGGTACCTTGTTGCCAGGTCAACATATACCAGGAGGAATTTTTTTCCCGTGGACGAAGCTGGATTAATAGGACCTAGTATGTCCATAGCGACCTTGGAAAATGGCTCCATTGAGAGTTTAGTTATCCCCAGGGGAACTTTCGGTACCGGTGCCGTTGAGGTGGATTGACAGACAGGGCAGGAGCCTACATATCTGTCTACCTCGGTGTACATGTTTGGCCATGCAAAAGCCTTCTGAAGGACCTGCCGAGTTTTTGCTTTGCCTCTGTGTCCACTCAGAGGTAAATGGTGTGCCACATACATAGCCTGGCGGCGCAACGAAGCGGGCACCACCAATTGTTTAAAAGTGTGGCCATCTTGAGTCACATGCCTACGAAGTACTCCATCTTCAAGGGCGTAAGTGATCTTGCCTCCCCCTCTCACTGTGAAGGTCCTTCTCTCGGTGGCCTGCTGCATCCAGCGTTTGAGGCTGGGGCAGTCTTGCTGCAATTTGGCAAAGTCTGGACGGGACTTCAATGGCTCGAGAGGTGCATCATCTGGTAAAGGAGGGGGAAACTCTCCGCGTTCCACATTACGTGTACTGACTGCAGCAGACTCAACGGAGTCAGTCGGAGAATTGTCCATATTCTTGGCATCGATGCCAGGAGTTGCTGCTGAAATGGCTTCATGTGACTTCCCCTGAGGGAAGTTATAACGAGAAATGTCCTTATGGTAGAGGTCGGCCTGGAAAGTAGGAACTAGGTTCAGTGCACGACCCATCAAGACAGGGTACATAAGCTCAATCATTGCCACAGCTGGGGCTTTTCCCTTGTAGTATTTACAATCCAGGTTAATGACACAGCAGCGTCGTATTTGGGGTGTTCCTTTAGCAACCCGCACACGAACGACTTCGCCGGTATAATCTTCATCCCTGACGAATCTCTCGTCAATAAATATGCCATTGGCCCCTGTGTCGAGGGCTATCTCAACTTCCACACCATTTATAGTTCCTAGACATTTTGGGATCACCTGCGGATTACCCCATTCGGTGAGTTCCACATTGGCAAGTTTGTACGTAGGTTCCTCGGCGTTATCCCCAGTGGCCCTTTCTGGCCTTATTTCTACAGCATGGGCCATGTGCGTGGCCGGACGGCTTTGTGGGCCGCCGCTGTGTGAGGGAGCGTGGTGGCTCTTAGAGTTTTGCTGAAAACCCTGGGAAGGAGGAGCAGAGTAATGGCCTTTGCCTCTGAACTGCTGAGGCTTAGTTCTTACTGAGTTATCCTTCTTGAGTGTGGGTGCATTGCCGTAATAAGGCTTTGGAGTGTAAGGAAGATGTGCTGGACGATGTG
Organism: Halocaridina rubra; assembly: GCA_037179515.1. NCBI lineage: Eukaryota > Metazoa > Arthropoda > Malacostraca > Decapoda > Atyidae > Halocaridina > Halocaridina rubra. Next base: position 83,692 of record JAXCGZ010022870.1, read on the forward strand.
AGTTCTGCGAGGGGCCCTTGTGCTTCCCGTTCCTATGATCTCCTTTCCGGTGAGAATCATGGCTTGCTGCGGGGGAGATACAACTCTGAGGATGAACCTTGGAATCGGCCCTTCTTGCCCTCAAAACATCACAGAGACGTACTCCGGGCTGGTTGTGCTGGAGGTACTCGTCCACAGCAGCTAGACTTTTCTCGTAGTCGATCTCATCCTTAAGCTGAGTCCTTACATATGCAACAACATCTGGAGGAAGTTCATTGGCAATTGCATCAAACATCAAGAACGCATACAACTTCTCACGAGGACACTTTGCAACCCGTAACCAATCATTAAAGAGGCGAGCCTTGCGTTTGCCAAAGGTACTACAGTTCTCCTCCTTCAATGGGAAAGCAGAAAGATACCTAGCACGACACTCAGCTGGTGAAAGGTTCTGTGAGGCCAGGAGTGTGATTTTAACTTTCTCATAGTCCCTCAGTTGCATTTGGTCGAGTTCACTGACCAGGGAGAGCAGACAGGGTGGCATGGAGGTTAGCAGCCAACGACTCTTCTCAAACTCTGTGCCTTCGTTAACTGCCGCAAGACTTTCGAAAGAGCGGATGTAAGAATCAAGCGGTTGCCTGCCGTCGTCCTCGTACTTTGGTATTGGGGAGGGCCTCTCCCGAGGCTGGTTCCCATTTCCAGTTGAAAGACCACTGTCTGGGATTCCCGCTTGAAGCCGAGCAAGCGCAAGCTCATGTTCACGTTGTGCTTGTGCCTCCTCACGTTGTGCATGTGCCTCCTCACGTTTTGCTTGTGCCTCCTCACGTTGTGCTTGTGCCTCCTCACGTGCTTGTGCCTCCTCACGTGCTTGTGCCTCCAGCTTATTTCGGCGTTCAACCATCTTCTCATGAGCCCATTCGAAGAGCTTCTTCTCTGGGGAAAGACCGTATCTCTCACCCCTAGCAATCATTGTGTCTAGGTAACGCTCCTCATCGAATGTTTGGATGGTTTCCATGTTTGTTTCCTGTGCCTGCCTGGTTGCCATGGTGGTTTCCTAAACAGTCAATAACGAAGTGCCAAAACAACCACACAGAAAAACAAATCTCTACAATACAGTAGTAGAAAAAAAAATGAAAGAACCACACAACACCACAGTTCAAACTTGAACGTAAAAGTGATCTCAAAATCTCACCATAAAAGTGACTCAAAATTCAATCAAGTGCAACAGCAGCAAAATGTTGCAAAACAGTGCATGAAACACTGGCAATACAGAATGGCAGTCGTGCCTGCTTAACAGCAATATGTGGCAGTACCTGCGGTTATTGTGCAAATGAAAGGAATGAGCAACACAATCAAGTGCAACAGCAACAATATGTTGCAAAACAGTGTATGAAACACTGGTAATACAGAATGGCAGTCGTGCCTGCTTAACAGCAATACGTGGCAGTACCTGCAGATATTGTGCAAATGAAAGGAATGAGTAACACAATCAAGTGCAACAGCAACAAAATGTTGCAAAACAGTGCATAAAACACTGGCAATACAGAATGGCAGTCGTGCCTGCTTAACAGCAATACGTGGCAGTACCTGCGGTTATGGTGCAAATGAAAGGAATGAGTAACAACGAATTTTACCGACTAGCACCCAGTGCCTGAGAGTACAATCAAGTACAGTATAGTGGTCGTGCCTGCGTATGAGCGCATATATGGCAGTACCCACAAATAAAATGTCGTAAGTAATACGAACAAGTACAGTATCGCGGTCGTGCCTGCGTATGAGCGCGTATATGGCAGTACCCACAAATAAAATGTCGTAAGTGATACGAACAAGTACAGTATCGCGGTCGTGCCTGCGTATGAGCGCGTATATGGCAGTACCCACAAATAAAATGTCGTAAGTAATACGAACAAGTACAGTATCGCGGTCGTGCCTGCGTATGAGCGCGTATATGGCAGTACCCACAAATAAAATGTCGTAAGTAAAATTCTGGAGTGTTACCAAAAGGGCACAGATCCTATGCAAAATACACCAACGATAAGCTAACAGCTTACTAGGCAGCCAGATTACACATTTCTACTAGTAGTGAGAAAATTTATTTTCATGTGACAACTCAGACACATGAAAGGCTTAGCCTAGGCTCGATAAATGACACCAAAGTTTTTCTTCCAATCTATAAGCAGTCAATGCTCGAATATAAAACACAATTATAAGCAAAAATACTTAATATGCTTTCTCCCAATTCCTAACAAGTATCACCCTTTAACGGATATATAAAACACGAATGCTTTAAAACTCAATCTTATCACGCAAATAAATGAAATTTTATATAACACGTCTTCTCGTCATGCAAAATTTCTAAAGTCTGTTACCACATAATCTCATGTAGATTTCCTGAAATATTGTCTACCACATGGGAAACAAGAAAATATTAGTTACCATAATCAATATTGAAAATAAAGAAAAATTTCTTATCCGCAACGTTTCTAGCGCGAAAATTTTCGTGTGCAGCCTATAATTCATTCATTTCAATAATCGAGCCAATGGTAATCGGGTTTCATGTGCAATGTTAAAAAGCAAAATAAAAATAAATTTATAAAATCAGTCTGTCTGTTCGGGTCCCTGTTCGGGCGCCAAACTTGTGGGGTTTTAATGATGCTAGAGTGTTGTTAAGATTCTGTTTTACTAAGGGGACTCAAAGTACCGAGCTCGGTTAAGAGCTCACAAACAGACAGGACAGATATTTGTACTTGAACACCCCATTTTTATTACCATTAGTCGGTTAAATGAAACTCAGAATTCAACTTTCTTTTAATTTTGGAAATGCAATGACATTAAAAGAATTGAATTAAATTTCTCAAATTAAATTTTATGAAATGCTGCCTCGAATCCCGGAGGAGGTGAGTATGAGTTCGTTTCCCGGCACCACGGACGTATGCCAAGACTTTGGCCTCAACTCGATGATTACCTCTGTCACACAGGCAGAGTAGAATACAGGACACTTGTTGTGCTAGATGAATTCCTTGTTGTGCTAGATGAATTCCTGTGAAGATGCCACGTAAAAAGATTTTAAATAAACGTAGACTACCCAGGCGAGATGTTGCCTCTGGGCAGTCTCGGCGCCAAAAGAGAGCGTCTCCTTGTGCCTCGTGACGTCATCTGTAGGAGACATTCCTAGAGCAGTAATTGGCTCTGATATCATTTTAAGGACTATTTTAGTTAGAAAATAACAGTTATGTTAAATTTATTTTTTTTAGTTAGAAAATAACAGTTATGTTACTAATTTATTTGTTAAGGCATCTAACAGCCTCTGTTGACATTGAGCGAAACACTCTGTCACATATACAACAGTTATTATAATGCTCTCTGACCCAGTATTTATGCAAGCAACAAGAAATTCCTTGAACTCACTTTCTATAGCCAAGTTTATTTCTTCAACTTGAATCCTTTCACTTATGAGCAGTGCTATCCCTCCACCAGTCCTCTCAGATCTTTCAACCCTTAGTATTCTGAAACCCTTAGGAAAAACTGTGACACTGTTTATGTCCTCACTCAAATTAGTCTCTGTAATTGCTACTATATCTGCCTTACTGTTGTGAATCCTATCTTTTAATTCTACTGCCTTACCAGCTAATCCATCAGCATTTGTGTATAACAATCTTAATGAGGCCCCATCCCCTGATCTTCTGTCATTATCTTCTTTATCTCCCCTTTGTCTGGAAGAACTCTGTAATGAAAATTTTTCTTCTCTTCTTCATTTCTTTCATCATTTAACCTTCTTGCCTCTTGCAACAAGTTTTTGATCTTTCCCATCTCTTCCTGTGTTCTGTATTGTGTAATGAACACTTCTTTGAATTCTTGAAGGTCTTTTAGACTTTTTTCTCTCAACAATACTTCCCTACATGTTTCCCCTCTCTCAAAGGTTACTTTTGTTGGTCTCGGCTTTCCTTCCCTCGAATATTTACCTAGTTGGTGTATGTTTACAATATCCACAGGACCACATACTACTCCAAGCTTTCTTATCAGGTCTACAACCCTACCTTTATTTTCTTCAAGTCTCCCCTGCCATGTTGGCTCCTGGGATTCGCTTATGCCTGAGATTACCACTGTCTTCTCCTTATCAAGTGCCTGTCTAATGAGTGGGTTTGCCCTTTCCATCCCAACGTCTTTCATTTTTTCGATTACTGTCTCTTTATAGTCAACTGTTTGTATGTTTTCCAGTGCCACCACCTTTACAGCCTCTTTTACTGCCACATTCCCCTTTAGTGCATCAGCAAAGGAAGTTTTCATGGCATCATTTTCCATATTCAGCTCCTGGAACTCTTTTCTGAAATGTGTGTGTGTGTGTGTGATTACCTAATTGTGATTACCTAATTGTGTTTACGGGAAAGAGCCCAAAGCTCGTATCTTCCCGTCTCCTGATCGGTTCCATTTTAGACTTAGTGATACTTGTCATACCTGTCCTTAAAACTATGGATTGAGATAGCATTAACTACCTCCTCGCTTAGCCAATTCCAATTATCAACTACTCTTACACTGAAAAAGTATTTCCTTACATCCTGCAAAGAAGCTTCCTTACGAAGCTTCAAACTATGACCTCTAGTTCTAGAGCCAGCCATATCGAAATATCGATCCTTATCCACTCTATCATAACCATGAAGGAATTTAAACACTGTCACCATATCCCCCCTTACTCTTCTAGCTTCGAGTGATGGTAAGTCTAATTCCCTCAGCCTCTCATCATAACTGAGATTGCGTATTTCTGGCACCAGTTTCGTGGCATGTCTTTGAACTTTTTCAAGCTTAGCTATGTGCTTTTTCAAGTGCGGATTCTAAAAGGGGGCTGCATATTCGAGTTTTGGCCTCACAGAGGTTACATAAATATTTCTGAACATGTGTGATTACCTAATTGTGATTACCTAATTGTGTTTACGGGAAAGAGCCCAAAGCTCGTATCTTCCCGTCTCCTGATCGGTTCCATTTTTAGACTTAGTGATACTTATCATACCTGTCCTTAAAACTATGGATTGAGGTAGCATTAACTACCTCCTCGCTTAGCGAATTCCAATTATCAACTACTCTTACACTGAAAAAGTATTTCCTTACATCCTGCAAACAAGTTTTCTTCCGAAGCTTCAAACTATGACCTCTAGTTCTTGAGCCTGCCATATCAAAATATCGATCCCTATCCACTCTATCATAACCATGAAGGAATTTAAAGACTGTCACCATATCCCCCCTTACTCTTCTAGCTTCGAGTGATGGCAAGTCTAATTCCCTCAGCCTCTCATCATAACTGAGATTGCGTATTTCTGGCACCAGTTTCGTGGCATGTCTTTGAACTTTTTCAAGCTTAGCTATGTGCTTTTTCAAGTGCGGATTCCAAAAGGGGGCTGCATATTCGAGTTTTGGCCTCACATAGGTTACATAAATATTTCTGAACATTTCCTTGTCCATGTGCCTGAAGGCTACCCTTACATTTGATAAGAATGCATATGCTGCCCTTACTACGCCATTTATATGTATTTCTGGAGACAAATCTGCCAATATGTTTACTCCTAGATCTCTCTCATTTTCTGTCTCTTGAAGTTGTACTCCAGCCACCGAGTAGTCAAGCTTGGGCCTTCTTGCACTTGTACCCATTCTCATTTTGAGGTATTGAATTTCATTAGCCACTTTTCTGACCACTCATGCAGATTATTTAGATCCTCCTGAAGTTCTCTACCATTGTTCTCGTTTTTTACTTTCTTCACAATCTTTGCATCATCTGCAAACATATTCATGAATGAATTTACAGACTCTGGTAGGTCATTTACATATACAAGGAACAAAAGTGGCCCTAAAACTGAACCCTGTGGAACTCCACTACTAACTCTTCTCCATTCAGACACTGAGTGTCTTACTCTAACCCTCTGTTCCCTTCCTTCTAAGTAAGTTTTTATCCATTCCAAAACATTTCCACTTTTTCTAGCCATTGATTGCAGCTTCCTAATAAGTCTCCCATGTGGAACAGTGTCAAACGCTTTCTGGAAGTCTAGGAATATGCAATCTGCCCAGCCCTCTCTTTCCTGTAAGATTTGGCTTACCTCATCATAAAATTCTAATAAGTTTGTTACTGTTGATCTCCCTTCTATGAAGCCATGTTGCCTCACTGACATAAAGTTGAAGGATTCCAAGCGAAGAGAGATATGTTTCCTTAATAGTTTCTCCATAACTTTGCAAACTATGCTGGTCAAGGAAACTGGTCTATAGTTCAGAGCCGTATCCCTCCTTCCCTTTTTGAAGATAGGTATCACATTTGCTTGTTTCCAGCATCTTGGAATCTCCCCTGACTCCAGTGACTTTTTAAATATGATACTTAGTGCCACTGATATTGAGCTTGCGCATTTTTTAAGCACATGAGGGGATATGTCATCGGGACCTGTAGCTTTATGAACATCTAAATCCATCAGCGCTTTGCATACCTCTGTGGCTGTAAGGGTGATGTTCTCTAATACCGGCCCTTGAGCTTCTATCACTGCAATCTGAAGGGGTGGGGTATTTTCTACTGTAAATACTGACTGAAACTCCTTGTTCAATTCTTTGCAGATCTCTTCATCCGTCTCAGTGATGCTTCCATCCGCTCTCTTTAGCCTTAAAACCTGTTCTTTTACCTTCAGTTTTCCTCTGATAAAGCTGTGGAAAAGCTTGGGATTTTCTTTAGCCTTCCTGGTGATGTCCCTTTCATAGTCTCTCTCTGCCTCTCTCCTTTTACTTAGGTAGTCATTTCTTGCTCTTTTGTAGGTTTGCCAGGCATTTATGTTTTTTCTCCTCCTATACCTTTTCCAGCATTTGTCTCTCCACTCCTTAGCTCTTTTACACCCATTATCGAACCATTTCTCTCTGGCATGAATTACACCTACTTTGGTGACAGGTATGCAGCAATCTACTATCTTCCCATATTTCTCACAAAAGATGTCATACATTTCTTGTACAGATTTGTTGTAAAATAAGGTTTTCCAGTCAAGAACTGCAAAAAGCTCATTCATTTTGATGTAATCTCCTTTCGGATAGTTCCTCCTCATGTCCTCAGTGCCTCTACTCTCAGGAAGAATATCTTCAATGATATACTCCATCAACAACACACAGTGGTCACTCTTTCCAATTGGTGGTACATACTCAATTTTTTCAATATCCAACACATTATCTGTGAACACTAGATCAAGTAGTGATGGCTCATCCCCACCCCTGGCCCTTGTTGGTTCCATTACATGTTGGTGTAGGAAATTCCCTTGTACGCAATCTAGGAATCTTGCTCCGAATGAGTCCTCACCACTGTGTGGGTCAAGATTTATCCAATCTATCTCTTTATGATTAAAGTCTCCCATAATCAAAATCCTACATTTTTTTTCCCGTGCCATGTTAACAAATGAGTTTATGACTTCAATAGTACCTATATGACTTTCCTCATAAACTTCAAGCCTATTTTGGTTCCTTGGTGGGTTGTATACAACAGTTATTATAATGCTCTCTGACCCAGTATTTATGCGAGCAACAAGAAATTCCTTGAACTCACTTTCTATAGCCAAGTTTATTTCTTCAACTTGAATCCTTTCACTTATGAGCAGTGCTATCCCTCCACCAGTCCTCTCAGATCTTTCAACCCTTAGTATTCTGAAGCCCTTAGGAAAAACTGTGACACTGTTTATGTCCTCACTCAACTTAGTCTCTGTAATTGCTACTATATCTGCCTTACCGTTGTGAATCCTATCTTTTAATTCTACTGCCTTACCAGCTAATCCATCAGCATTTGTGTATAACAATCTTAATGAGGCTCCATCCCCTGATCTTCTGTCATTATCTTCTTTATCTCCCCTTTGTCTGGAAGAACTCTTTAATGAAAATTTTTCTTCTCTTCTTCATTTCTTTCATCATTTAACCTTCTTGCCTCTTGCAACAAGTTTTTGATCTTTCCCATCTCTTCCTGTGTTCTGTATCGTCTAATGAACACTTCTTTGAATTCTTGAAGGTCTTTTAGACTTTTTTTTCTCAACAATAGAATTATTTTGATTTGTATATTGTGCAGTTTTATGATTAATTGCAAACTTGTGTTTTTTTAATATGCAAGTTATAATTATTTAACCAAGAAACATACCATTATTGGGGAGGGCTAGGTAGAGGAACTCATTTTGAATGAGCAAAATGACTCAGTTTCTAATGCAAAATGAGTCCCAAATTTATAAAATGAAATCCATTTGTTTTTAAATATGTATGCCACCATATACATTTGCTTAGTTATTTATATATGATTAAATTTATGAATGTGGTTGAAACTTTGACGAATAGTACATTCTATATTCAACTATAATTACAGGATGGCTACAACTATATCCTGGGGATGCTACAAAGGCCAGATGCAAGGCCTGTGGGACAGTTGTACAAGCCCACATGAAGTCACTTGTGACTCATATTTCAGGGAAGAAACATATGGACACTTTAAAATCATCAGGAAGTAAAGTGCAAGTATCCATAAAGGATAGTCTCCAGGCAGTGGTAAATGCCCCTTCAAAAGTAGCATAGTTGAAACTAGCAGTTTATGTGACAGAACATTCATCTAACTTATCAATAGATCAATTAGGTGAACTGATTCCTCTGCTAGATCAAAAGTCAAATGTTTTGAAAAAAGTAAAGTTACACCGCACTAAATGTTCCCGATTACAGAAATATATACTTGCACCAAGTTTCACCAAACAACTGATGGCAGAAATTAGAGACCAGCCTTTTAGTTTGATTATTGATGAGAATAGAAATGAAGCTAACATTTCATGTTTAGCTTTAAGCATTAGGTTTTTCAGTCCAAAAAAGGGAGCAATAGTTGACACCTTCTACAGACTTGTTCCCCTTAAAAATGCTACTACAGAAACTGTATATAGGACTGTAAAAGATTGTTTGGAGGAGGACACCTTGGATATTCATAAACTAATTGGAATTGGTACAGATGGAGCTAATTCTATGGTTGGACGCACTCACTCTCTTATAACATTATTAAGACAGGATAATCCAGAGATCACATTAATCAAGTGTGTATGTCATTCGCTTCATTTAGCAGCAAGCAAAGCATGGGATGGGCTTCCCACAATTCTTGACCATATAGTAAAAGAGACACACACATGGTTTGCTAACAGCCCAAAAAGAATGCACACTTAAGGTGAGTTGTATCAAGTCTTAGAAAACTCTGTACCAAAAAGAGTTCCAGGGTTAGCTAGCACACGCTGGCTGTCTCGTTTAGAGGCAGTAACTGTAATTCTAGATCAATGGGTTGCACTTAAGCTCCATTTCAATATATCTCCTACAAATGAACGCTGCCATACAACACATCAACTTAGCAGCATATAATGACCCTCAGAATAAACTCTGCCTTTTGTTTGTTCGTAAGACTCTTAAGGAAGTTGTAGGAGTAAACAAACTTTTTCAAGGACAGAATGTAGACATCACGAAGCTTACAGAGGATCTCCTCGACAAATACCGAAAAATTATGCAGATTGTAGTTGAACCAGAATATCTGTCAAAATGCCCAAAAGAAAATCTTCCTAAGCTTGAATATACGAGCTATCTCTTGCCACTAAATGTCATCAACTTTGGATACGATTTCAATACCTATGCTAATGCCTGTCCTTTAAATGACAACCAAATAATGTATGTGAAAGATCGTTGTCAAAAATATGTGTTAGAACTTCTAAATCAGGTATAGATGCAATTGCCTGACAATGTTGAAACTTTGTTAATGCTTAAGAAATTCCACCCTGCAATTGCTACTTCTCAGCACAAAGACTCTATTGTGCCAATTGCCTATAGATATCAATCAACCTTCACAGATATGGATAGCTTGGAAAATGAATGGAATGTTGTCAACTTAGATCAGTGGCCTAAGTCATGTTTGAAAAACAATGTTTATTTCTGGTATGAAGTGAGAGAGGAAAAGAATTCTGCAGGGGAACCAAAATATCCCAATATTTCATGCTTAGCATTGTCTTTATTTATATTACCTTTCTCTAATGCCTCTGTTGAGCGCATATTTTCGCAGATGAATGTCGTGCACAGCAAGCTTAGAAATCGGTTCAGTGTAAGATCTGTAGAAGTAATTCTTCAAATAAGATATGGATTATCTCTTCAAGGAAAGTTCTGTGTCAATTTTGAGCCATCTTTGGATATGTTAAGAAATTTCTATGCAAAGGGAAATGCAGAGGGTGATGACCAAGAAGAAATTGTATCCCTAGAACTGGATGCACAATAATAAGTAGCATATTTGAAACAAATCAAAACACAAGGATGATTTTAATTTCAGTTATCTTTTCATACAAAATATTTACCTTTAAGTAAAAAAAAAATGCAGAATGCTTTAATTTCATGGAAATGATTATTTTAATTTCAGATATTTTTCTAAGAATATTTTTTTTTAAATATAATGCTTACATTTCATAAAGTGACTATGATTAAGTTAATAAATTCAATATTACAAGAAAATGTATTTTTATTTCACTTAAATTAAGTTTCATTATGCGAATCAAGTCAAATAATGTAATGCCAGTATAAAACTTTAGATTTCATTATCATGTAGTAAAAAAAAATATGGATTAATTTGTGGAATATTGAAAAATTTTTGTGGATATTTTCTGGATAAAATGTCACCTGTACGTGGATCGTGAGTGAGAGCAAAGTGGCAACACTGGGTGGAACCTGTATGTACTGGAAAACAAAAGCATTTATTTACACACTTCGTTTTGTATGACTTTCCTGTATAATATTATAATAATGCTAATGCTAGGCTTACCATCTCACTTCTGTTACTGTTGCATGATATTAATAATACCATAAAGATCATACTCACCTTATTACTGGCCGTGGGTGTGAAGTGGTAATTTCTGATTGCCCTTAGCCACTTGGAGGCAACCTCGTCTTTTGGAAACAAAAAAACTTTGACTCTTGGGCAATTCTTGTAATTTCCTCTGCAATGCAGAACACAGCCCAAATGTGGCATGTTTTCCGCCACTCATCTCAAGCCTAAAAGGAGTGTCAGGCATCTGAACACAGGGTCAAATTCTCGTAGGGTGCGGTGGACATATAGCTGATAAGTGTGACTCAGGTGAGCGCAGCGCAGCTGAACCCAGCGGAAAGAATGATCCAGATGGTGTGACGTCATCGCATTTTCCCTCCAAATGCACCAGGCCATCTCTCTCAGAGGTTACGGTTTTACTCAAAGGTCGGGGGAGGGTTGTAAAGGATCTCGAGGGTTGTGGGAGGGGGAGGTATAAAAATTTAAAGGAGTCTAACTAAAAAAGTACTTCCTTACATCCTGTGAAGAAGTTTTCTTACGAAGCTTCAAACTATGGCCTCTAGTTCTAGTGCCAGCCATATCAAAATATCAATCTCTATCCACTCTATCATAACCATGAAGGAATTTAAAGACTGTCATCATATCCCCCCTCAATCTTCTAGCTTCGAGTGATAGTAAGTCTAATTCCTTCACCCTGTCATCATAACTGAGATTGCATATTTCTGGCACCAGTTTCGTGGCATGTCTTCGAATTTTTTCAAGTTTAGCTACATGCTTTTTCAAGTGCGGATTCCAAAAGGGGCCTGCATATTCAAGTTTTGGCCTCACATAGGTTACATAAATATTTCTGAACATTTCCTTGTCCATGTGCCTGAAGGCTACCCTTACATTTGATAAGAATGCATATGCTGCCCTTACTACGCCATTTATATGTATTTCTGGAGACAAATCTGCCAATATGTTTACTCCTAGATCTCTCTCATTTTCTGTCTCTTGAAGTTGTACTCCAGCCACCGAGTAGTCAAGCTTGGGCCTTCTTGCACTTGTACCCATTCTCATTTTGAGGTATTGAATTTCATTAGCCACTTTTCTGACCACTCATGCAGATTATTTAGATCCTCCTGAAGTTCTCTACCATTGTTCTCGTTTTTTACTTTCTTCACAATCTTTGCATCATCTGCAAACATATTCATGAATGAATTTACAGACTCTGGTAGGTCATTTACATATACAAGGAACAAAAGTGGCCCTAAAACTGAACCCTGTGGAACTCCACTACTAACTCTTCTCCATTCAGACACTGAGTGTCTTACTCTAACCCTCTGTTCCCTTCCTTCTAAGTAAGTTTTTATCCATTCCAAAACATTTCCACTTATTCTAGCCATTGATTGCAGCTTCCTAATAAGTCTCCCATGTGGAACAGTGTCAAACGCTTTCTGGAAGTCTAGGAATATGCAATCTGCCCAGCCCTCTCTTTCCTGTAAGATTTGGCTTACCTCATCATAAAATTCTAATAAGTTTGTTACTGTTGATCTCCCTTCTATGAAGCCATGTTGCCTCACTGACATAAAGTTGAAGGATTCCAAGCGAAGAGAGATATGTTTCCTTAATAGTTTCTCCATAACTTTGCAAACTATGCTGGTCAAGGAAACTGGTCTATAGTTCAGAGCCGTATCCCTCCTTCCCTTTTTGAAGATAGGTATCACATTTGCTTGTTTCCAGCATCTTGGAATCTCCCCTGACTCCAGTGACTTTTTAAATATGATACTTAGTGCCACTGATATTGAGTTTGCGCATTTTTTAAGCACATGAGGGGATATGTCATCGGGACCTGTAGCTTTATGAACATCTAAATCCATCAGCGCTTTGCATACCTCTGTGGCTGTAAGGGTGATGTTCTCTAATACCGGCCCTTGAGCTTCTATCACTGCAATCTGAAGGGGTGGGGTATTTTCTACTGTAAATACTGACTGAAACTCCTTGTTCAATTCTTTGCAGATCTCTTCATCCGTCTCAGTGATGCTTCCATCCGCTCTCTTTAGCCTTAAAACCTGTTCTTTTACCTTCAGTTTTCCTCTGATAAAGCTGTGGAAAAGCTTGGGATTTTCTTTAGCCTTCCTGGTGATGTCCCTTTCATAGTCTCTCTCTGCCTCTCTCCTTTTACTTAGGTAGTCATTTCTTGCTCTTTTGTAGGTTTGCCAGGCATTTATGTTTTTTCTCCTCCTATACCTTTTCCAGCATTTGTCTCTCCACTCCTTAGCTCTTTTACACCCATTATCGAACCATTTCTCTCTGGCATGAATTACACCTACTTTGGTGACAGGTATGCAGCAATCTACTATCTTCCCATATTTCTCACAAAAGATGTCATACATTTCTTGTACAGATTTGTTGTAAAATAAGGTTTTCCAGTCAAGAACTGCAAAAAGCTCATTCATTTTGATGTAATCTCCTTTCGGATAGTTCCTCCTCATGTCCTCAGTGCCTCTACTCTCAGGAAGAATATCTTCAATGATATACTCCATCAACAACACACAGTGGTCACTCTTTCCAATTGGTGGTACATACTCAATTTTTTCAATATCCAACACATTATCTGTGAACACTAGATCAAGTAGTGATGGCTCATCCCCACCCCTGGCCCTTGTTGGTTCCATTACATGTTGGTGTAGGAAATTCCCTTGTACGCAATCTAGGAATCTTGCTCCGAATGAGTCCTCACCACTGTGTGGGTCAAGATTTATCCAATCTATCTCTTTATGATTAAAGTCTCCCATAATCAAAATCCTACATTTTTTTTTCCCGTGCCATGTTAACAAATGAGTTTATGACTTCAATAGTACCTATATGACTTTCCTCATAAACTTCAAGCCTATTTTGGTTCCTTGGTGGGTTGTATACAACAGTTATTATAATGCTCTCTGACCCAGTATTTATGCGAGCAACAAGAAATTCCTTGAACTCACTTTCTATAGCCAAGTTTATTTCTTCAACTTGAATCCTTTCACTTATGAGCAGTGCTATCCCTCCACCAGTCCTCTCAGATCTTTCAACCCTTAGTATTCTGAAGCCCTTAGGAAAAACTGTGACACTGTTTATGTCCTCACTCAACTTAGTCTCTGTAATTGCTACTATATCTGCCTTACCGTTGTGAATCCTATCTTTTAATTCTACTGCCTTACCAGCTAATCCATCAGCATTTGTGTATAACAATCTTAATGAGGCTCCATCCCCTGATCTTCTGTCATTATCTTCTTTATCTCCCCTTTGTCTGGAAGAACTCTTTAATGAAAATTTTTCTTCTCTTCTTCATTTCTTTCATCATTTAACCTTCTTGCCTCTTGCAACAAGTTTTTGATCTTTCCCATCTCTTCCTGTGTTCTGTATCGTCTAATGAACACTTCTTTGAATTCTTGAAGGTCTTTTAGACTTTTTTTTCTCAACAATAGAATTATTTTGATTTGTATATTGTGCAGTTTTATGATTAATTGCAAACTTGTGTTTTTTTAATATGCAAGTTATAATTATTTAACCAAGAAACATACCATTATTGGGGAGGGCTAGGTAGAGGAACTCATTTTGAATGAGCAAAATGACTCAGTTTCTAATGCAAAATGAGTCCCAAATTTATAAAATGAAATCCATTTGTTTTTAAATATGTATGCCACCATATACATTTGCTTAGTTATTTATATATGATTAAATTTATGAATGTGGTTGAAACTTTGACGAATAGTACATTCTATATTCAACTATAATTACAGGATGGCTACAACTATATCCTGGGGATGCTACAAAGGCCAGATGCAAGGCCTGTGGGACAGTTGTACAAGCCCACATGAAGTCACTTGTGACTCATATTTCAGGGAAGAAACATATGGACACTTTAAAATCATCAGGAAGTAAAGTGCAAGTATCCATAAAGGATAGTCTCCAGGCAGTGGTAAATGCCCCTTCAAAAGTAGCATAGTTGAAACTAGCAGTTTATGTGACAGAACATTCATCTAACTTATCAATAGATCAATTAGGTGAACTGATTCCTCTGCTAGATCAAAAGTCAAATGTTTTGAAAAAAGTAAAGTTACACCGCACTAAATGTTCCCGATTACAGAAATATATACTTGCACCAAGTTTCACCAAACAACTGATGGCAGAAATTAGAGACCAGCCTTTTAGTTTGATTATTGATGAGAATAGAAATGAAGCTAACATTTCATGTTTAGCTTTAAGCATTAGGTTTTTCAGTCCAAAAAAGGGAGCAATAGTTGACACCTTCTACAGACTTGTTCCCCTTAAAAATGCTACTACAGAAACTGTATATAGGACTGTAAAAGATTGTTTGGAGGAGGACACCTTGGATATTCATAAACTAATTGGAATTGGTACAGATGGAGCTAATTCTATGGTTGGACGCACTCACTCTCTTATAACATTATTAAGACAGGATAATCCAGAGATCACATTAATCAAGTGTGTATGTCATTCGCTTCATTTAGCAGCAAGCAAAGCATGGGATGGGCTTCCCACAATTCTTGACCATATAGTAAAAGAGACACACACATGGTTTGCTAACAGCCCAAAAAGAATGCACACTTAAGGTGAGTTGTATCAAGTCTTAGAAAACTCTGTACCAAAAAGAGTTCCAGGGTTAGCTAGCACACGCTGGCTGTCTCGTTTAGAGGCAGTAACTGTAATTCTAGATCAATGGGTTGCACTTAAGCTCCATTTCAATATATCTCCTACAAATGAACGCTGCCATACAACACATCAACTTAGCAGCATATAATGACCCTCAGAATAAACTCTGCCTTTTGTTTGTTCGTAAGACTCTTAAGGAAGTTGTAGGAGTAAACAAACTTTTTCAAGGACAGAATGTAGACATCACGAAGCTTACAGAGGATCTCCTCGACAAATACCGAAAAATTATGCAGATTGTAGTTGAACCAGAATATCTGTCAAAATGCCCAAAAGAAAATCTTCCTAAGCTTGAATATACGAGCTATCTCTTGCCACTAAATGTCATCAACTTTGGATACGATTTCAATACCTATGCTAATGCCTGTCCTTTAAATGACAACCAAATAATGTATGTGAAAGATCGTTGTCAAAAATATGTGTTAGAACTTCTAAATCAGGTATAGATGCAATTGCCTGACAATGTTGAAACTTTGTTAATGCTTAAGAAATTCCACCCTGCAATTGCTACTTCTCAGCACAAAGACTCTATTGTGCCAATTGCCTATAGATATCAATCAACCTTCACAGATATGGATAGCTTGGAAAATGAATGGAATGTTGTCAACTTAGATCAGTGGCCTAAGTCATGTTTGAAAAACAATGTTTATTTCTGGTATGAAGTGAGAGAGGAAAAGAATTCTGCAGGGGAACCAAAATATCCCAATATTTCATGCTTAGCATTGTCTTTATTTATATTACCTTTCTCTAATGCCTCTGTTGAGCGCATATTTTCGCAGATGAATGTCGTGCACAGCAAGCTTAGAAATCGGTTCAGTGTAAGATCTGTAGAAGTAATTCTTCAAATAAGATATGGATTATCTCTTCAAGGAAAGTTCTGTGTCAATTTTGAGCCATCTTTGGATATGTTAAGAAATTTCTATGCAAAGGGAAATGCAGAGGGTGATGACCAAGAAGAAATTGTATCCCTAGAACTGGATGCACAATAATAAGTAGCATATTTGAAACAAATCAAAACACAAGGATGATTTTAATTTCAGTTATCTTTTCATACAAAATATTTACCTTTAAGTAAAAAAAAAATGCAGAATGCTTTAATTTCATGGAAATGATTATTTTAATTTCAGATATTTTTCTAAGAATATTTTTTTTTAAATATAATGCTTACATTTCATAAAGTGACTATGATTAAGTTAATAAATTCAATATTACAAGAAAATGTATTTTTATTTCACTTAAATTAAGTTTCATTATGCGAATCAAGTCAAATAATGTAATGCCAGTATAAAACTTTAGATTTCATTATCATGTAGTAAAAAAAAATATGGATTAATTTGTGGAATATTGAAAAATTTTTGTGGATATTTTCTGGATAAAATGTCACCTGTACGTGGATCGTGAGTGAGAGCAAAGTGGCAACACTGGGTGGAACCTGTATGTACTGGAAAACAAAAGCATTTATTTACACACTTCGTTTTGTATGACTTTCCTGTATAATATTATAATAATGCTAATGCTAGGCTTACCATCTCACTTCTGTTACTGTTGCATGATATTAATAATACCATAAAGATCATACTCACCTTATTACTGGCCGTGGGTGTGAAGTGGTAATTTCTGATTGCCCTTAGCCACTTGGAGGCAACCTCGTCTTTTGGAAACAAAAAAACTTTGACTCTTGGGCAATTCTTGTAATTTCCTCTGCAATGCAGAACACAGCCCAAATGTGGCATGTTTTCCGCCACTCATCTCAAGCCTAAAAGGAGTGTCAGGCATCTGAACACAGGGTCAAATTCTCGTAGGGTGCGGTGGACATATAGCTGATAAGTGTGACTCAGGTGAGCGCAGCGCAGCTGAACCCAGCGGAAAGAATGATCCAGATGGTGTGACGTCATCGCATTTTCCCTCCAAATGCACCAGGCCATCTCTCTCAGAGGTTACGGTTTTACTCAAAGGTCGGGGGAGGGTTGTAAAGGATCTCGAGGGTTGTGGGAGGGGGAGGTATAAAAATTTAAAGGAGTCTAACTAAAAAAGTACTTCCTTACATCCTGTGAAGAAGTTTTCTTACGAAGCTTCAAACTATGGCCTCTAGTTCTAGTGCCAGCCATATCAAAATATCAATCTCTATCCACTCTATCATAACCATGAAGGAATTTAAAGACTGTCATCATATCCCCCCTCAATCTTCTAGCTTCGAGTGATAGTAAGTCTAATTCCTTCACCCTGTCATCATAACTGAGATTGCATATTTCTGGCACCAGTTTCGTGGCATGTCTTCGAATTTTTTCAAGTTTAGCTACATGCTTTTTCAAGTGCGGATTCCAAAAGGGGCCTGCATATTCAAGTTTTGGCCTCACATAGGTTACATAAATATTTCTGAACAGTTCCTTGTCCTTGTACCTGAAGGCTACCCTTACATTTGCTAAGAAAGAATATGCTGCCTTTCTATGCCATTTATATGAATTTCTGGAGACAAATCTGCCAATATGTTTACTCCTAGATCTATCTCATTCTCTGTCTCTTGAAGTTGTACTCCTGCCATCGAGTAGTTAAGCGTGGACCTTCTTGCACTTGTACCTATTCTCATTACCTTACATTTTGAAGTATTGAATTTCATTAGCCACTTTTCTGACAACTTATGCAGACTATTTAGAGCTTCCTGATGTTCTCTACCATTGTTCTCGTTTCTTTCTTTTTCACAATCTTTGCATCATCTGTGTGTGTGCAATTAATTACATAATTACCTAATTATGCTTACGGGAAAGAGCCCAATGCTCGTATCTCCCCGTCTCCTGGTTGGTTCCATTTTTGTGCTTAGTGATACTTATCATACTTGTCCTTAAAATTATGCATTCAGTAAGCATTAACTACCTCCTCGCTTAGAGAATTCCAATCATCAACTACTCTTACACTTACGAAGTTTAAAACTATGGACTATAGTTCTAGTGCCAGCCATATCAAAATATCGATCCATATCTACTCTGTCATAACCACCATGAAGGAATTTAAAAACCGTCACCATATCTCCCTCATTCTTCTAGCTTCGAGCGATAGTAAGTCTGATTTCCTCAGCCTCTCCTCATAACTGAGATTGGGTATTTCTGGCACCAGTTTCGTTGCATTACTTTGAACTTTTTCCAGCTTAATTGTGATTTTTCAAGTGTGGATTCCAAAAGGGGGCTGCATACTCAAGCTTTGGCCTTATATATATATATATATATATATATATATATATATTATATATATATATATATATATATATATATATATATATATATATATATATATATATATATATATATATATATATATATATATATATATATATATATATATATATATATATATATATATATATATATATATATATATATATATATATATATATATGCTTAGAAAATAAATGAACTTAAAACTTGTATGTTTTGTTTCAATCCCTCTTACCCTCTTGTAATAAGTGAACCGGATGTGACCTTATAGTTATCTGTCATCTCTGATGTAGTTAACCATTATCAGAAATTAAGAAATTACTCCTTAATTCTTTTCATTTCAGTTGGAGTTATCATCTTCTAGATAAGTGATAAGAACCGGATGAAGGTTTCCATTGTTGAAAGTTGTTTACGGATTTTAGTACCGAATGATCCGTATGGGAGCGTCTGGGGCTAGGGCGTGTGAAGGGTTGTTTAGGGTTTTTTATTCATTTTTCTACCGGGTAGATTTTTACACCACAGGTCAATATTCATAAATTGTTTCATTTGCTGTATCGCCCTCGACGTCAAATGCTTTTAGATGCTTGTAGTAGTTCATATATACGATGTGATCCGTCCTTCATGTTTTACGCGATTTCTGAAATAGTTGACCTTT
The DNA here is from genome assembly GCA_037179515.1 of Halocaridina rubra. Lineage (NCBI taxonomy): Eukaryota > Metazoa > Arthropoda > Malacostraca > Decapoda > Atyidae > Halocaridina > Halocaridina rubra. The sequence goes on from JAXCGZ010022870.1 coordinate 103,037, forward strand.
GACCTACACTTAAGCTGCCGTTCGAGTCTCGACTAGTGTCTAGTTCAATAAATTATTCACAATTGAACTAGAAGGTGAGAGCTCTTTTGTTTTTGTTTATA